>PITA01003199.1:0-54538 GCA_004023965.1 Spilogale gracilis
TATTCTCTTTATTCTCGGATTGAAAGTGCTGAGGAATAATGTCCTCTATAGTTAGTTGGCGGGTGGGGGGTGGGAACATAAAGAGGGGGAGTGGATGAGGAAGTGAGGAGAGAGGGAGGTACTCTGGACGGTGTTGGGTTCCCCAGAAGAAACTGAGTTTGAATTAGAGTAGTCGGAAGATACCATTCCGAGAGTCGTGTGCATTCATTAAGAGTGGTGTAAGGAACTTGTGTGTCGGAGGTAGAGTCACGCAGGGGTACAGAGCGTGTGCGAGTATGTGATGTGTGTCAGGGTTAGTGTAAAGGGAGCTACTGATAAACATTTTAGGAAGCGTAAGATGGATACATTGGAACCAAGTATGTGATGGTAAGAGTATATTGAATGGAAAGGCACCAGCGGTTGTGCAGCCAGGAAGGTTCCATGGTAGCAGAATAAGAGCTTGGAGGTAGAAAAAGAGGGTCAAAATCTTGATGGCAGAGAAATACAAGGTTGTTAGAGCCTGAGATTAATTGGAGAGTTGCTACTTCTTAGAAAAGGGGAAGGAAGACCTTAAAATGGATCCTTTTGTCTTTCAGGAGCAGAACTAAGGCAGGCTTAGGGGAAGATCTTTTTTAAAAAAATGGTTTCATACCTTGTATAGGAGGGAATTGGATGGGGTAGAAGTCTGAAATGAGCAGAAAAATCACTTTAGCTCTTTAGTGAAGTGAAAGTATTGATGTGTGATTGGCTTTCTGTATGCATATTACAAGAGAAGGTAGGTAGTAAGTGATATAGGAGAGTGGCTATTCTACTTATGAAAGTAGTAATAGTTTCATTAGGCAGAGTGTGGAAAGGAGAGACTGCTGAGATCTTTGAATGATGTTTCAGTGCCTGAGTTTAGCAGTGACAGGATCCACACAACATAGGTGCTCAATGATTGTAGGATAGTTGGAATATTATATTTCTATCACAGTCCTTTTTCTCCACTATTATCCTTTTATTGTTTAACATATCAGATGAACTTAGTAAATACAACTGTGGGAAAGCTCTGTGGTAGATGTTGTAGAAGGAACAACTTAGGAACCATTAGGATAGTACTTAATTTTAAGGAATTTGCTGTTTAGTCTGTTAGGCAAGTAAATTAATAATAGAACAGAGTAAACTATGACAGGTATCAAAAAGATGCCAAGTGCTATAAGAGTCCAAAGGCAGAAGATTATTTGAGCAATTGGGGGAAATCAGGAGAAGCTTCCTTTGTTCATTTGCTCATTCCTACAGTCATGATTCATCAGTCGTTTTGTTGATCACCTATATGGGAGGAATTGTCCTAATTGCTGAGAATAGAAAAGAACTCCACCCTCTTTGTACTAAGATTACAGTTTGTTAGGGTTCAAGGAGAAAATGATGCTTAAAATGGACCTTAAGGATAAGCAAATTCTGACAGGTGTGGATTGAGAATGGGAAATCCAATGGAGGTAACTAAGCAGAGATACTAAGATAGGAAGGTTGAGGGCCAGGGAAGGTGTTTAGCCTAGTTAAACAAGAATATAGGGTGATACAGCTGGAAAAACTTACATGGGTTTTTTAAAAAATATATTTATTTGTTTGTTTGTTTGTTTGACAGAGAGAAACACAGTCAGAGAGGGAACACAAGCAGGGGGAGTAGGAGAGGGAGAAGCAGGCTTCCTGCAGAGCAGGGATCCCGAAGCGGGGCTCCATCCCAGGACTTGGGATCATGACCCGAGCTGAAGGCAGATGCTAAATGACTGAACCACCCAGGTGCCCCTATGGACTTTTTTATAGATGAAGTTTAATCCCTTTCTTTTACGAATGAGGAAGGTGTAGCACAAAGAAGTAAAAGTTGTTGAGGACCATGTAGTTGGTATGTGGAAACTCTGTAGGTCTTCTAACTCCATACCGGCCATACTGTGTGACATGTCTGAGTTCATCCCTTCTTTCCAGAAATATGTATTGAGAGCTACGTATATACCAGTCACTCTTATAGGTGCTGAGGATTCAGTGGTGAACAAAAGAGGAAACATAGGAAGACATTGAATGGTAGAATTATGCAATCAGTAAACATATGAACAGGTAAGTGGTGGTGACAAGAACTAGGAGGAAAAGACAAGATGTGGATATCTTGTTCTGTATCGAAAGGATGATCAAGGAGAGTCTATAAGGTGCCCGTATTTGAGAAGGTCTTGAATCATGATCTGTAGTTTATAGTTAAAATGGATGAACAGTAGAGAATCTGAGATGCTTTGTTTAGAGGAGCATTCACATGTTCATAGATAGGTATTAGAGAAATGAATCTGTATAATGTAATAATGGACAATTAGGACCAGAAATAAGATAGTGGATGGAAAGATATGAAAAGCAGACTGGGAGAGTGGTGATAATTTTAATGGGAAGGTTTGTTGATTTTGAGAGGCTTCTGTGTTAATGGTGTTTTGTATATTGTGAAATCAGCATGATAGGGAAGATGTATCCTTAGGTTGTGGAATCACTGATAGACCACTTGAGATGATTTGAGTTCTTTGAAGAAGGGAGAAAGGAGTAAGAATGAACACCATGTTTAAATAACTTGTATTTTCCACCTGAAGTTGAATAAGCAGAATTGAACAGGCTTAGGACCTGAAGTCCTTTAAGGATTCCTGGGAGCCAGTCTTTTATCAGTCTTGCACGTCTATTCTAAGTACATAAAGCAAGTCTTAGGGCTAATAGTAGTATGGGACTTAGAGGGGAAAGAGTAAGAAAGTCTTGCACCAGCCCAAATTTCCCTTTTCCTCTTCAGATAATCATTCTATTTAAAGTCAGTTGTGAGGAGGCTAGAGAATGTCTTCAGGGAAGCGTCATGTTCACTTTCTTTTCTTTGTCGGAAATTGAGCCTTTGGTTTTTAGACAACTCAGTAAGCGTTCTAGGTATTGCTGAACAAATGTGGTTGGGGGTATCGCAATTATTCTTTGTGACCTTGACTTTTGGGAGAGTTTTGTTGTCTACCTTTCTCAGTGGTTTAAGACCATGACTGGGCAATTTTTAAACTGCATAGTTACAGATCTTTCCTTATGTAGATGAAAATTAGCTTTGTATCAGCTGAATTAATTTGCTGGAGTAATGAGCCAGTGTGTCTGGCATTGAAATGGTGGGGTGGTGGCAAACGTAAGATGGCAGTTTCAGAAGAGTGAGATAGGAGGTTATGAAGGAAAAAGCATCAGTAAGATGAAGATAGGGAATTCAAAATCAAATGGATTGAATTAGTCTTGAGTTGTAGAAATAGAGCAGAGATGAAAGGAAAAGAAAACCTATCTTCTGTATGTGGATGAAGGTGATGTTCTAGGCAAGATAAGATGAAATTTTTTTGTTGTTGGAAGGGAAGTGTCTTTTTTAAGTTTTTTTTTTTTGAGAAGTGTCATTTGAAGTAGATACACAAGGCTCCTATCCAAATGAATAAATTGAGAATACATTTCTACATTTTATAAAAATAAGAAATGGTATTAAATATGATAGTCCTAGACTGAATATTGTTGGAAATTTATTACTCAAATCGAAGAAAAGTTCAGTGTTTTCTCTTTCAATTTATGACACAATGGAAAAATTGTAAAGACTTTGACACTTTGAGTAGAAGAAAAGGGTGTATTGAATATTGTTCATTTAATAAGTGTGGAAGAAGGGTAAGGATAATCAATGGATGAAGTAGTAGGTGATGTATATCATGCTTTAAAACAATAATATTTTAGGGAAAAGAAATATGGGAATTAACGTATCAAAGTTGGAAAAGCAGGTGTGAGGAAACTACTGAAGTACCATACGGGGAAGACATCATCAAAGTTGTTTGGAAAGTTGAGAAAATAGAATGATCATAGCCAGAGGGAATACAGTCAAATAGGTCAAATCCTGTTATAAAAGGTGGCACAGGTGCCACTGAATGACATCTGCTGCTGTTGTGGGAGGCAGTAGTTGGTATTCTGTACTCCCCCCACATCCTTTTGCTTTAATTTCATTCCATGCTATAGGTTTTTCAGGGAGATACACTTAAATTTGATCCCTGGTATTAGACCCCTTACAAGAAACATCTACAAATTGATTTGTTAGAATTTTTTTTGCACGATACTTTGGTTAACAAAGAGTCTGCATTCTAGTGGCACACTTCTTTGTCAGAAACTCTGTTGCGAGAAATAGAAGTAATGTAACAGCCACAGGGTTGTTTTGTGAGACAGCAGAAAAATGGTTAACATTTATACACTAATTAAAATATCCAATAAGTTGTTATGATAAATGTGTCACTGTAAAAACTTGGGACACAGGGAGATAAAAGGTAGAGATGAGACTGGATAAAGTGGCAAGCAGAGCCATTTATCCTAGCCTGGGGAGAGGAACAGGAAAGTTAGTGGGAGCAGTTTGGGAGGAATATATATACTAAATAGGTTCTGGGAGATTCTGGTAACTCTGGGCTGAACATTCACTGTCTCTAGAAGCTTCAAGAAATCCTATAGCATAATATGAAATCGTATATATTAAAAAAAAGTTGCACACAGATACACACACACAGGAATCCTGTAGCAAATGCTGATTCTAATTCACACGGTCCAGAAGCCAACCCCTGCCCCCCACCCCTGCACAGGATTTAAAATAAAATATCTTTGGTCCCAGAAAATTAGCCAAACATGACTGATTTATCAAATGTGGTAAAATTGTTGGGAAAAAATATTACTCTCTCTTGAGGCTTAGAAATCTGTTTTTTGTTGTTGTTGTTGTTATAATGGTTTTAATAGCATTTTACCTGTTTGAATATTGACTGGCTATATTATTTTGGCAGTTACTTTCTGCTTCCCTTGTGGTTTCAGTTGGATTCAAAATGTATGCTTCCTGACCTAGACTATGTTTCATTGCTTTCTAACAGCTGCTATGTTCTACCTTTCTCGTAGATGAAACAACTGCTGAGCTATTGTTTTGTTTTTAAGGTGCTCTAGATCTGGACACACTAGTGTAGCAAGTTTTTGGAGGCAGTTTTGGGGTAGAGGGTAGTTCAGACTTTAAAAGGGCTAGTGAATTAATACTGTTTGCAGTCTCCAACTACATCTCTAATCCTGTCTTGCCTTTCAGATTTTTGGTTTTAGTGGTATGAATGAGTACCTAAAAGTTTAGATGGGTTCATTTACCTGATTGATCTTATTCAGAAAATAAATTATTAAGCATATGTCTTTTGGATAGTGAATTGGTCATCTGTCCGTTTGTGGGTATTTTGGCAGGTGGTCATCACATGTCATTTAAGTTTTATAAGCTGTATTTTAATTTAGTTATTGAATTTTTATGAATGGACTTATCAGTGGTCTAGGAGATTGTAACTAATAAGGGCTAATCAGCAGTTACAGGAATATACAGGGATGGAGTTCTGGCAAACATGTCACAAGGTAAGTGAGAACTTGTAACCAACTCCTTTCTTGTTAACATGTAAGTAGAGCTCCTTATGAAGGTTGTTTTCACTCCTTTAGCCCCAACTTTTAGTCAGTTGCAATAGATGTGTAAGCAGTTGTTTAAGAAAACTTGAGGAGTCTCAAGTAGACTAGGACGCGATTTTGTTTCAGTATTTTCCTTCTTTGCTTTATTTAGAACAGGGTTTCTTAATTGTGGCACTTACTGACTTTTGGGTCAGACAGTTCTTTGTTGTGGGAGCAGTCCTGTGCATCATAGGATGTTTAGTAGCATCCTTAGCCTCTACCCTCTAAATGACAGTATCATATACCTTTATTTATGACAACCAAAAATATTTCCACACATTGCCAAATGTTCCTTGTGGTGGATGCATATCCACTCTCAGTTGAGAACAACTGATTTAGAAAGTATATATAGGAAGGTTATATCATATATGCACAGCATAAATTATTTTTCTCCTTCTTGAAGCCATAGATTACTTCTTAGGCTTTTCTTAGTTGTTTCTTAGGTGTAATAGATGAGTTACCATGGTTTAGACTTGGTGAAATCTTGTACATGTTTTAAATATATTTTTTAAAGTCTGCTTCATTTTATTGGCAGTTAATACTATGTGCAGAGCACAATTATAGGGGCTTTGCCTGTGGGAAACTCAAAGATATTGGAGAGAGACGTTTAAGTAACTATAACAGATAAACTAGAAAGTGCTATGATAGAGAAACAGAGGTACTAACTCTGTGAATATAGGGAATAAGAACCATATTCCATCAGAGGTGGAGATGGGATGAAGAAAGTATCTTGGAGGAGGCAAGATCTAATCTGGGCTTTGAAAGATGGATGGGACTTTTAAAAGTGGGTATTAGGAAAATTGATGTCTCAGGCCAGAGGAACATCTCAAAGCTCCTTCACTCAAAATAAATTTTTAAACATTTCATTTACTCTCGTTTAATACATGACATTAATATTCTAGCCAGGTCTTTCTAAATTTTTCTTGGATAAGATGGGTTATGGATCAAGAAGTAGAGATGTACAAGTGGTGGTTCTCAGCACATGATGGCAGGTGTAGCTAGCAGAAGGGGAAAGCCAGTTTGATTTAGAGTCCTGAAAGATCCCATCTGTGCACTTGATCATATACCATTTCACCGGAACCTTATTTCAGTTCTTTTGTCTCTCCACTTTTAGTTAGTTTGTTTATTATTTTAATCTATTTAAATATTCCCCCTAATCGACTGTTGCGGACCACTCTGTTTTCTCTTAAAGATCCTTTCCTGTTCCTGTTTTCCCTTTAGATTCTATCCTTCCTTACTGAAATTTCTTATGCTTAACAGTTTCAATTTGCCCTGTAGTTTTTACTTTTATTTGCCATCTGCTTTTCCTTAATCCTTTATAATTCAACTGTTTTTCTTTGGCATCTTATTGTAATTAATATTTCCAGAGGTATCAAAGAACTAATGGCCAAATTCATCCACTGATTGTTTTTCTTTCTCACTTACACTGACACTTCTCTTTTCATTTTTCTCTGTGTCCTTCTCATATGCATCCATTCAGCCCTCCCACAAGTAAGCATTCAGTTTGGGCCAAGGTATATATCCCAGGTCCCTGGGGATAAAAAGAGGATCTACTGTCAAGTAGTTTTCCGGGGCCTACAAACAAGTACGTAATTATTACGTAGTTCATAGATACTATGGCTTATACACAGAGACCTTAGGGAAGTTCTTAAAGTCTGTTATTTTTAGCACTGAGATCCCATAATTCTGAATATCCTGCCTTTTATTTTATTTTGTTTTCCTCGTTTGCCTTGCCCTATTCGTGGCAAAAAAGATGTTAAGTCCTGGGGGGACACATGTATTAGATATCATGTCTCCATTCAGAGGGTTTATAAACTAATGAAATAGGCATAAACATAAAATAATACAAAACAAAGTACAGTTGAGTATGGTAGTTTAAGAGCATGGTCTCTGAGGAAGAACTTCCTGGATTCAGATCACAGCTCTACCACTTACTGGCTGTGTGAACTTGGACAAGTTCCTTAAGCTTTCTGTGCCACAGTTTCCAGATCTGAAAAGTGGTGATGATAATAATAATCTATATCTCATAGAGTTATAATGATCAAGTGAGTTAATTTGCAAAGTACTTGGTATGGTTCTAGCACATAGGAAGCACTATGGAAGCCTTAGTTATAGATTGTGCCTGAAAATTAGCCTCTGGCAGTGACTAATCTGGTAATTTTGCATATCTACCTTCTGGACAGTCCTAATTTTACAAGTCTCTGTCTAGGCAAACTCAACACTCTTGAAGGTAAACTGGTAGTTCCTACCCTTTTCTTCTCACCCTGTCCCTCGTGTTTCCTCATTTTGCTCTTTGGTGCTGCTACTCCCCATCCTCCCATCCAGGTTTAAAGCCTTGCAGTCATCTTTGAGTTCTACCAGTGTCTTCAGACTATTCCACACTGCTTTTGGAAATGATGCCTTCCTGTTGCCTCTTCTTTTTCATGTCTGGCACTGTCAGCTTTATGGCTATGCTGTTGAAATAGTCTTCTACCTAATACCTTGCCTACAACTCTTGCAAGTAGCAAGAAGAAAGTGTTGACTTTGGGTTTTTAAACATCACCCATTAATCAGTTTTTGAACTAACATCTCTGGGTCTTGATTTCTTTCTTGTTAAAATGGAACGTTGATCTCATAAAATTGTTGTCAGTACTAAACAAAATAATAAAGGTTTACGTATGTTTGTCAAATTTGGGTTCTCTATCACACCCCACCTGTCCCCCCCCTGCCAGTTGATCTTTTACATTGCTCCTGCATTAATATTCCTGCAAAGCATTTGTATGTTTGATTTACTTTGCTTAAACTCCTTAGTCTGGCATTCTAGACCCTTATCTACCTCTGCCACATGATGTCTTGTTATGTTTTAAGAACTCACAGTGCCAACCAGAGTAATTTACTCATTGCCTTCTAAACATGGTTTATCCATTCTGCTTTAATCTCTCTTCCCAGGCCATTTTCCGTGTACGGTCCCACACTATCTTAAGTTTCACCTTCTCTGTGAAGACCTCTACTCTGGTGATTTCTGCATTCTTTGAACTTTGTAGTGTTTGTCTCTTAGTCATTTGGTATGTATAGTTTCTTAAATTTGTAATAATCTTTTTTAATATAAGTGAATTATCTCTGCAGCTAGGCTGAGTATGATAGAGACCATGTCTCAGCATTTTTAAATATACAGTGTACATAGTGAGTGTTCAATGAAGTTTCATGCTTTTTTATTTTGTTTTTGGAAAACATTTATGGAATACTTAATGGGTGCCAGTGCTAGACCCTAGAGAATATAAGAGTGAATGAACTGATTTTTCTTTCTTAGTCTCCTTAATCTTCCTTAGTGGTCTTCCGATGGAGATGGATGTCTACAGATGCTTCCATATAATGTGATAAATACTATGTTAAATATTTTCAAGGATGCGAAAGTATACTGAGGGAAGTGGAACTTTTATTGCCAGGGGAGTTCAGAGAAAGCTTCCACATTGAATCTCTGAGCTCAGTCTTTTTTTTTTTTTTTTCTTTTTTTTTTTTTAGAGGGAGAGAGAGTGAGAGAAAGCATGAGAGGGGAGAAGGTCAGTGGGAGAAGACCTCCGTGGAGCTGGGAGCCCAATGCAGTACTTGAGCCGAAGGCAGCCACCCAACCAAGCTACCCAGGCCCCTCTGAGCTCAGTCTTGAAAGATGAGTAGAATTAATGAGGCGAAGAAAGAAGGGACAAATGCAGTAGGCAGAGGAACAAAATGAGTAAATAAATGCCTGGGGGCAATGTGTTGGAGAACTCTAAAAAGTTTGGTATTAGAAATGTTTTAAGAGTTTGGTTGATCTAAACACCATGATCAGATCAGACTGTCAGTCAGGCTGTGGTGTATAAGTTAGAGAGATTGCTGTTAGCCCTGTCTCTTTCAGCTTTTGTTTGGAAGTCTAAGGTTCTTTTTCAACAAATGTGGTCATTAATCTTATGGGAGCAATTTATATTTGAATGGCTGTTTATTGTACACATTCCTACTAGAATAGGGAGACAGAAATGAAAGATACTTATGCCTACAGTCCTTCCTTTGAGATACATAAAGATTTAAATTTCCTTTCCTTAGCTTTGGAAGTAAATTCATCTTAGGTAAAAGTTAGTTATTTGGAACATTATTAAATTATTATGTAGGGGGGCACCTGGGTGACTCAGTGGGTTAAAGCCTCTGCCTTCAGCTCAGGTCATGATCTCAGGGTCCTGGGATCGAGGCCCGCATCGGGCTCTCTGCTTAGCAGGGAGCCTGCTTCCCCCTCTCTCTCTGCTTGCTTTTCTGCCTACTTGTGATCTCTCTGTCTAGCAAATAAATAAATAAAATATTAAAAAACATAATAAAAAATAAAAATTACTATGTAGGAGACGAAAGTTTTGGTGAATACATGTAATTCTGAAAATAAGTGGGTTGATAGGACTGAATTCTAGAATCTTTACCTCTTGAATCCAGACATGGAATAGGGTTGGAGGTGAGGGAAAAAAGGGAAAAAAACCAAAACCTTAAGTTAGTGAAGTCTCTTTGGATTCAACTTTTTCAAGTCTTTCATAAAGAAAACAAAACATTTGAGAGCCTTTTTGATGATTAATATTTTGTTCTCATAGTTCCTGATGATATTTTTCTTTCTGTAATGTCTGTCATATTGAGAAGACAGTTCTAACATCATCTATTATATTTAAAGAGCTGCTCTATTTAATGTGTTAATATCCTTAGTCTGTTTCCTAGAACTCCATGGGTTCACTGAACACATAAGTTGAGTACTTTTCCCTTCCTTCTCTTCCCAAGTTAGTTGGGACACAGTATATTAGAATCTGTTTGCTAATGCTATCTTTTAGCGAGGTCATTATTATTTAGTTTTTTATCAGGTGAGATACTGTGCAGTGATGAGATATCTTTAGAAAGATAATCAGTAAAATGTAATTAGAAGATGATATTCAAAGAAGAAATGAGTTAAAATGTATGCTTATTTGAAACTTTTTATTGCTGATGGGAAAAGAGAAAAAGTATAGTGTTAAAGGAACCATCACAGGATGGATTTGAGTATAAAAAGGGCATCCACAGAATTTTATGCATCTGCACATACATAGTTTGTATAAACTATTTCAAAATGAGATTTTTGAATTTTAATGTCTGATTCTGTAAAATTGTATTTCTTAAACTTTGCGTATTTTAAATAATTAAGATAATAATATTTGTTTGGCTAAAATAATCGTTACATTTGCTAATGTTTTATTTTTAAGAAAGGCCAGAACATTTTAAGAAGCATAACTCAAATGTTAAGGTATGTTAGTCATAAATTCTGGTTTATAATAGCAGAGGAAAAGCAAATGTTAATAGGTTAATTGCTTTCTAGTTTAAAAAATTTTACTGATTAAATTGTAACTTATACTCAAGGGTTTTTTTGGTATCCTAAGAAAGCATGGCGGCGTTGAATGAGCAAAGCCTTTAAATTAAGACTGGTCTAATATGTGTTTAGATTGTCCTGAGTTCAGATCCCAGCTGTGCTGCATATGGCAATGTAATCTTAATCCTCTCTAGTTTTACTTTTCTACTCTGTATTTTCCTTTCTGTTAAATGACAAACAGTTCTTAGGAGAATTAAATGAGAAAATGTGTATATAAAGCAGCATAGTAAAGAGCCTAATTTATGCATTGTATTCATTTTCTGCCCTTCTGAATGTATCAATATTTAACTTATTAACTTGCCGAGGTGGTTTTTGAATTGGGCAGGAGCAAATTGTGTCTTACTGGCAAATGGATGATCTTTACTGTGAAGTGGGCTACTTTATTCCTCAAGGGTACTGTCTTAATTTTATTAGTGCTTTATATTTTCCAAATACTTTTATATAATTGCCTTTTTTTTTTTTTTAAAAGATTTTATTTATTTGACAGCAAGAAACACAGCGAGAGAGGGAACACAAGCAGGGGGAGTGAGAGAGGGAGAAGCAGGCTTCCTGCCGAGCAGGGAGCCCGATGTGGGACTCGATCCCGGGTCTCCGGGATCATGACCTGAGCCGAAGGCAGTTGCTTAACCAACTGAGCCACCCAGGCGTCCCTATAATTGCCTTTTTAAGCCACTGTATACGATGATTCTGTATAGCTCGCTCGGCTGGCATATTGTAGAGAAGGGAAACAATACTTAAGGTACCTAATTATTGTGGCAGGGTTGAGATTGGCCTTTGTCTGCTCCCTGTTTGTCCATTGCACATATTTGGGCAGTGCTCTTAAAAAGGAAGTTCTCTTTTGGTGTCTTTGTTTGCCAAAGATGCTGTCAAATGGTGTAATGTGTGTAATTTAGTGGTTGCAAATTCACATATTAAAAAGCATATTTCCTACGTTACTTTAATTTTTTAAAATTTCAAATGGTAATGTAGATTTGATTCTTTCCACTTTCCTAGTATCCAGGAAAGTAGTTGTTTGAAATGGAAGAAAACACGCCCCAGAAAATTGAAGAGTGATCCTATGACCATGAGGAGAGTGCAAATCATTGCTGGGACAGTAGGCATAAATCTGGACTGTTCAAGGCACAAAGGAATATATGGTTATCCCACCATCCAGAGTTGTGTTGCCTTCCAGTTATTTCTTATATGTATGGTAACATATTCACATACTCATATATTTGTATATATGTATATTCTTTAATAACTGGGATTGGATTATATTCTGTTTTTGTGACCTGGCTTTTTTTCACTTAACATTTTATTAAAGACAGTTTTGTGATTATATATCTACAGCAACATTGAAAACATCAGCATACTGTTCTGTTGTATGTTTGTAAACTGATTTCCTAAAAGTAAAAATTTGTGTTATTTCCAATACTTTATTATTTTAAAAATTGCGAAGATGAACATCCTTGTACACACATATCCTTGTGTTCACTTACTTGAGTGACCGGGTATGCACATTTAAAAATAATTTGTTGGGTGCCTGGGTGGCTCAGTGGGTTAAAGCCTCTGCCTTCAGCTCAGGTCATGATCTCAGGGTCCTGGTATCCAGGACCTCTGCTCAGCAGGGAGCCTGTTTGCTCTCTCTGCCTACTTGTGATCTCTCTCTCTGTCAAATAAATAAAATCTTTAAAAAGAAAATACAAATAATTTGTTAAGTGTAGTAGGCAGAATAGCACCCCCTCCCCAGCCCCCAAGATATGTCTACATCCTGATCCTGGAGCCTGTGAATATGTTAACATGGCAAGGATGAATTAAAGTTTCTCAACAGCTGAGTTTAAAATGAAGAGATTACCTTGTAATCACAAGGATCCTGTAAGTATGGAAGAGGGAGATTGAAGCATCTATCTATGGAGAGAGCACTCTGCTGGAATGGAAGGAGGGGGTCACAAGCCGAGGAACACAGGCATCCTTAAGAACTAGGTAAAATCAAAACCCTAGAATCTCCAGAAAGCAACACTGTTGTGCTGATACCTTGATTATAGTCTGCTGGGACTCTTTTAGGCTTCTGACTTTTAGACCTGTAATGTCATTTTCAGCCACTAAATTTGTGGTAATTTGTTACATCAGCAAAAGGGAACTAATAATACATAGGAGATACTACCATAAAATTTGTTCTCTCTCTTTTTTCTAAAGCAGACTCCTTGTCTTTATTTGTGTTACGCATGAGCAAACTATCCAGTACTGTAGTGTTTCCGGTGTACATTCCACTGAACATGAGTTGTGTGGGAAATTCATAGGTGTTAGGATTCTCAATGTTTCCACGGCAAAATAAATTTAGAAATACTAAGTTACACTGGATTCTTTTTTTTTTTTTTAATATTTTATTTATTTGACAGAGAGAAACACAGCCAGAGAGGGAACATAAGTAGGGGGAGTGCGAGAGGGAGAAGCAGGCTTCCTGCCCGAGCAGGGAGCCTGATGTGGGACTCGATCCCGGATCTCCGGGATCATGACCTAAGCCGAAGGCAGTCACCCAACCAACTGAGCCACCCAGGCACCGCATACACTGGATTCTTTATATGGAAACGTTAATTCATGTATTTACCTTTCCTTTTAGAAGTAGTGCTATGTTACCAGAAAGTTACCATGATACTCCAAATTAGAGTATTGGCCAAATACGGCACTGAAAAGTATAATGGTTTAAGAGCATGGCTTTTGTTTTCTGGCAACCCTGGCTTTGAATACCGGATGTATGATCTTGGCTAAGTTACCTGACCTTTTTGATTCCAGTGTTGTCAGTGGTAAAATGGAGATATGTTTTTTATGGTTTGACAAGGAATTAATGAGGTGAAAGAGTAAAAGTTGATAATGTGCTTCCTTATTCCTAGTTTTTTAAAAAAGCAATAAACACAGTTATTATTATTTCTGTTAGTAGTAGTAGTGTGTTAGTTGGTGTTTAAAAACCTCACATTCTTATGGAGCAGTTATCCTATGTTATTGTTGATGGATTTCTTCAGTTTTTTTCTTTATTTGAATTTAATGTATATTCCAAGTTTGCGGACTATGATAGGAACAGTGGGTCAGGGACAGTCCTATGAATACATGTGCATTTGACTTATGGCCATTTTACTTTTAATCTTCTCACAGAACTAGGAATAGGACTTATTGTAGTAATTTATTTAGATGATTGGTTTAAAGGAAATTAAGATACGAGGATGCCATGATGGATGTTATAAACTGTCTTAAAGGAAACAATTTCAAGAGCCTCAGAAGATAATCTGTCTGTCACATCATTTCCAATAGAGGGCAAATTTGTTTTCTAAGAGGTGTCATGATTTATGTTAAGAGTATGTGTGGAGGAATGGCAGGACAGAGGCTCAAGAGGTGGTCAGGTGAAAGTTATCATAGTCATTGCAATTTGAATTTGAGACAAGTCATAAAAAGATTTTAAAACAGGTAGAATCAGAGAGAGAGAGAGAGACCCCACTAGTGAGTTGGAAGATGTGATTAATTAGGAGGGTCCAGGTGAGAAACCCAGGGCCAGACAGACTAAATGTCGTACTTCTTTTATCTTCATACAAGATCCTTTTGAAATAGGTGCTGCTCTTGATAAGACATGAGTTACTTTTCTTTGGTTTTAGACCCTCTTGTGGACATAATTTCTTTTTTTATGTTACTTGGTTCAGTTCCCCAGATTCCCAAGTGCGGGAGGATGAAAATGAGAGAACAGTTTAGAACCTTGGAATGGTGGCCATGCAAAGTGAGTTTGAAAGTGATATAATGTGATACCAAGCTGATACAGTAAACCTTCTACTTTCCTATGTGTTACCTCCACTGTTTCTTCATATGTGAAAAGACAGTCTTTTTGCTGTTTTGGCAGCGAGGCACCACTCAAAAATGTGTGACCATGAGTAATTTTCTCTCGTTTTTAATGCGAATTGCTTTCTTTGGTGTGACGCTTTACTTGTTTTGGGTTGCATTTGGGACTTGTGCAGTATATTCTGATTTTTGTGACCATACAAGTATACTTTTTAATTTAAATCTTTGTGAAACTTTGATAGGGAATCTTGAGTTAATCTATTTGAATTGTTTTGGTGTGTTACGATTTTATTGAAAAATACTTTTAGGAATAATTTGTTTATTGTTTCAATGGCTTAATGTTTGTATTCAAGACCCTCTGCTGTATGGGCCCTTGATTAGGACCTGCAGTTTGGCAGTGCTAACGTAACATTTGTTTTTTCAGTTTTAACATTGAGGCTTGCATAGAGTAGCAGTGAGAGAGAGGTATGAACTTCGTGGAGAGATGTTGCTGGTCTGTGCGTTTGACATGATTAATAAGACTAAACAATTTCATTTTGTGCCAGACCCTGTTCCAAATGTATATTAACTGGATCCTTACAGTACCCCAGTGAGGAGTATACTACTGACTTCATTTTACAGAAGAGCAAAGAAGCAGAATAGTTAAGCCTGGTGTCATGTGTGAAGTAGCTAAGCCAGGAGTCAGACTCTAGATTTTTAACCATTCATCATATGGGCTCTACCTCTGTAGTTTGATGTTTTTATTTGCTTAGGATTGTAGGATTTTTAAATTTTATTTCTGTTCGTATATTTATTATTAGATAATATATTTCTATAAAACGTTTAAAACGCATAAGTATGTATGTAGTGTATATGATTTGAACAGACTTTTCTCATCAATCTTCAGCTTCCTGATGCATTTATTTTTTGTAGAATAATGGAAGGAGAGGGCAGGGCAGTTTTGCCAGGAAACTTATTAAGGGACTCTTTCATTGATTACATTATTTTGTGTTCACCATTTTATTCCCATGTTAGCATTTGAGGGGAGGACTTTCTCAATTATCGTTGCACAGCTTTATTTTATTTATTTTTTGGATTTTATTTATTTCAGACAGAGCAATGTGTGCGCACCAGCAGGGGGAGGGGCAGAGGGAGAAGCAGACTCTCTGCGGAGCAGAGAGCCAGACATGGGACTCTATCCCAAGACCCTGGTCTCAGCAAGGCAGACAATTAACAGCCTGAATCACTCAGGTGCCCCAATCTTGGTACAACTTAGAGCAATACTGACAATAAGTAAATGTTGACCAGTAATGTATGAGATCATATTTATTGCAAACATTTCGAGATATATTAATTTCTCAGTCAGAATGCTTGACATATCTCAGTCTTCAGAGATGATAATAAAGTCTGAATACTTAGTATTATTTTCTATTGTGATGTAAACAAACTAGGCACACCCAATTTAGGCAATGAAAAGAAGCAAAAACTGTGTCATTGTCTTTTTAAGAAATGCTAATAGGGGGTGCCTAGGTGGCTTAGTCATTAAGCCTCAATTCAGGGTGGTGAGATCTAGCTCTGTGTTGGGCTCTGTTCTCAGTGTGGAGTCGTCTTAAGATTCTCTGCCTCTCTCTCCTTCTCCCCCTTGCCCCCTCCATTTGTGTGTGTTCTCTCTCTCTCTGCCACTCAAATAAATAAATCTTAAAAAAAAAATGCTAGTAGATTATATAGGCTTATATAAGGAGAATTAGGGAAGTTATATCAGTTATGTGAACAAGAGAAACAGCTGGTTCATTTAAGCATGAAAAGGCTAGAGACCCAGGTTCAACAGCTGCTGTCAACAAATTACCATAAACTTGGTGAGTTAAAACAACACAAATTATTATGTTATTGTTGTAGAGGTCAGAAGTTTGAAATGGGCCCCACTAGGCTAAAGTTTAAGTGTCCTTCCTTCTGAAGGTTATAGGGGAGAATCCATTTCCTTGCCTTTTCTAGCTTTTGAGGCTACTTATATTCCTTGGTTTATGGCCCCTTTCCAGCTTCAAAACCAGTAATCCTGTCACTGTACCAGTTTGCTTCCTTCATCACATCTCTTCTAACCTGCTTTTTCCCTCTTTTACTGTAAAAACCCTTGTGGTTATACTGGACACACCCAGGTAATCCAGAATAATCTCTTCTCAAAATCCTTAATCATATCTGATTTAAGTAAGTCCCTTTTACAGTGTTAGATAACATACAGGCTCTGGGCGTTAGGATATGGGATTTGGAGGAGGCCATTATTCTGACTTCCATGACAGCTATATCCTGAAGTATACAACCTTAAATTTCAGCCTGTGAAGATACTCCTGTGTAAGACCTTGATCTCTCCACAATTTATATCTCTGACCCACGCTTGACATGCAGGACCACTGATGTTGGGAATTGGATTTAGTTGCTCTTGATGTCCCGGATGGATTTGCTACAGTACCTCTTCTCTTCCTAGCTGTCATTTATATTTGGTGTTGGTGTGCTCATTGATAAGTCTTGAGTCATCGCTTTGCATCCTAGCTGCAAGGGAAGCTGGTAAATCTATAGTGGAAATTGTTTCTGCCTTCTAAGTTGGGGGATTTCTTAAAAATATGAGGGGCAATTAAGATGCTGGGCTTCAAAGAAGAATGCCAACCAGAGAGAGCATGTAAGTACAGGGGAAAGTCATTGGTAATGGGATTCTGTTCATTTCATAAACTCTGTACCAGAGATGCACAGGTGAATAAGAGACATGTCTGTTTCTGTTCTGATGGCAGCCAGAGCAGGAATGGAAAGTGATGTGCATGTGCCAGTACCTAACATAGATCAGTGCCATTTCTCTCATACCTCACCTGATAGGAAGCCAACTCTGTTTTGTGAAAACTTTTCAGTTTCCATTTCATTCTTTTATCTGCTTATCAGAGATTGCTTTCAGCTATACCTTTGCCTTTTGAATGGTGAGATGGAGGAAGGTAGGCAGGTTTTGAGGCTTTCTTCTTTCATTCCAGTAGGTAATGGTACTACTGTATCAGTAACAGTGGTATTGATGTATACCTGTGCTGTCCAAAATGGTAGCCACTAGGGATATATAGCTGTTTAAATTTAATTTCATTTAAATGAAATAAAATAAAAAATTTTGTCAGTCATACTAACCACATGTCAAATGCTCATGTGGCCAGTGGCTACTAAATTAGGCAGCCCAGGTCTTTCCCAGTGGTGTAGCATGTGTTTATTGTATGAGGGTCAAATGGAAAAAAAAAATCAGGGGCAGCCAAGCAAGGTTTATTGAGCAATAGCAAAGTGATAGTACAAAGTTCCCAAGAAGGGAGGGGCCCAGAAGGGGTTGCCCAAAATGAAATGTTCAGTAAGCTCTTTTTTTAATACACCCAATAAATTTTCCCTTTTCATATAATGCTTTAGAGTTCACAGCCTCCATTCACATGTAGTATATGTTTTACTGATAACACAAACTGCTGAATAAGCATAATTAACTCCAACTTTTCATATAAGAAATTGAAGCTCAGAGAGACCAGAGGGTCAAACAGCAAAATTAGAAGGGGTTTTATTGTTTTGTGTGTGTGTGATATTTAACTCTATTCGGTGCAACATAAATGCCTAGAGTACTAAGTACTGTGTTAAATACTAGGATCCTAAAAAAGCTGGCTGTTCTTTCGGCCTTGTTGTCTGATTCTTGTTGGATTTTTCAGCTTGAGCTGGATAAGGGAGGGCAAATGGAACAATATGGGGAAGGGGAATCACATTCCTATAAATGGATCTAACTTTTCTTGGGGAGTCTTCCCCAGACTGATCGCCAGTCACTTTCCCACTGTAACCCCATTAGGTTATATATGGATTTGCTTTTTGTCTCCTCCCACAACCCATTATACAAAATGTAAATTCCTTGATACCGGAACCTGTACTTTCATTGCTGCTGTATCCCAGCTCCTAGAACAGTGTCTCAGATATAGCAGGCCCAAAATACTAAGAAATTATTGGTATACGTTGTTTTACAGTTGCTTCTATTATTAAGCAAAGTGGTTGCTCTAGAGGGTTTTTCCCCTGCTAAAATCATAATAGTTTTAGGAGTTAAAAGTCTTTTGTAATATTTCTCTTTCATATTGCTGAAATAATTGATCTTCTTATAAGTGGTTTATTACCTGCATGGCCCTGTATAGGAACTACTAGCCATGTGTGGTTATTGAACACTTAAAATATGACTGGTGTGACTGAGGAGCTATATTATAATTAAGGTGTTTTTCTTAGAGTGGGAAGAGATGCAGGAAGGACATCTTAGAGTGAGGAGAGAGAGAGAGAGAGAGAGAGAGAGAGAGAGAGAGAGAGAGAATCTTAAGCTGATCCAGGCCCAGCGTGAGCCTAACACAGGGCTCAATCTCACAACCCTTAGATCATGACTTGAGCCAAAATCAAGAGACAGACACTTAACTGACTGAGCCACCCAGGCACCCCTATAATTAAATCTTTTTTTAAAATTAATTTAAGTTTTAAGAATTTATGCTTGAGTTGTCAGAACAGTTTGGGTTTGTAAATCTACCTTCCAACAGCAAATTTAAAAAAAATGTAAATACAGATCAAATATTTCTGTTGAAAAATTAGCTACTTAATTGATAGGTGCTGTAATTATGAAACATACACCACATTTTGACAACTTAGCATGAAAAAGAATTTGAAATCTGCAGTAATTTTTATATTGACTACATTTTGAAATGCTTTTATTTTAGATATGTTAGATTAAAATACATTATTTTCTGATTTTTACTTTTGTAAGCAAAAAGAATAGGTTACATATGGTAAATATGTGACTCATTAGATTTCCTTCTGTTGACCATAAGGAGTTTCCATCAAAGGATTTTTACTGTTTTAAAAATTTTTTGTGTGAAATCATATTTGTAATCTTGAGGTTTTTATTTAATATATACTTTAAAAATATACAAATAATATCTTAGTTAACTACATTCATTCAACATATTTATTTGGGGAAGGCTAGATAATAAAATACTCTTCAAGGCAGTTTTGGGGTTATAATATGAATTATACTTATTTGAGAGAGAGCCCATGCATGCACTAGCAAGGGAGGGGACAAAGGAAGAAGTAGACTGTCCCTGAGTGCAGAGCCAGATTTCAAACTTAATCACAGAACCCTGAGATCATGACCCGAGCCAAAATCAAGAGTCAGATGCTTAACCAACTGAGCCACCCAGGCGCGTCTCAAATTTTGTATTTCTATAGAGATATGTAGTGTATTGTAGGTACTACATAGATTCCAGTGTGCAAAAAACATCTGAATTTCAGATAGCCAAGTAAATTATTATGGACTGTATAAAACGGTAGATTTTCTGAATTTAGAAGGAAGTATGTTATTCTTGATTATTAGATTAAAAAAAAAAAAAAAAAACCTTTGACATTTTTTTCCTGGAAGACTTTGGAAACTACTGTCAGTTTTGAGAAACTTTGCATTTTTAGTGTCTTGACCTTTTGAGAGACCATGTAGTCCAAATTAATACAAATTTGCTTGATCACTTTAGTTAGGCACCGGGTGTACAAAGTTGCGCAGGATAGTCTCTAGTGGAGGAAATAACTTCATCCTAGTGCTGAGTGCTGAGATAGAGGTGAGTGTTCAGATGCCCTGAGAGTGCTTGGCCAATCCAAAGCCCTCACATAGAAGTTAATGAGTTTTAAATAAGAGAAGGGGTTAAGCAGATAAAGAGGGAAGAAGGAAGGCATTCCAGGTTGAGTGAAAGAACACAAATAGAGATACTGAGGAACAAAATAGCTAAGAACTAAAAGTAATTTCGTTTTACTGGGTCATAAAGTATAAAGGGAGCTGTGGGACCTCACATGCTATGCTAAGGAGCTTGGGTTTTATCATGTATTTTCTCAGTCTTCCACTAAAGTACAACTAAAGTCACTGGAGATTGAATACATGCCTTCAAAGTAGGGGACAAAGTCCACATGGACCTCCTGCATGTTTGAAATTTCTCTTATGACTGGTGTTTTATTGTTAAATATCATGAATAACTTTGTCTTTTATTCTAGAATTGATTAGTGTGAGTTCTTAGCTTTGATTTCCTAATTTGTAGAATGAGAATAATAATAGCAGTTACATCTTAGGATTGTTGGGAGGACTCATAACTATAATGATAATGACAAAATACCTGATATTTTTTGAGGACTTACAAGGAACAGTCCTAAGTGCTTTATTTCTGTTACCTCATTTAATCCTCAAAACATCTCAATGAGGTAGGTACATTTATTTATCTCCTTCTTACTTCTAACAAAACTGGAACATAGAGAAGTGATTTTCCTAAGGTTACACAGCTAGTTGTTGGCAGAGCTTAGTTTGAATGCACAGTCTTGAATATAAGACGCTTAACTATTACATTATACTCCCATTCTTTGAGATCATCTGTATAGACATTTAACACAGAATCTGCCACATAGTTAATTATAAATGTAAGCATTTATCAGCAGCTGATAGTATTTACTTAATTTTGTTCATTTCTTTGAGTTAAATTGATGTCCTTGGGAAATTTTGCTGTTTTTCTGTGGCTTGATTTACTCCCAGCATGCCATTAAATGCAGACTGTGTGACACACACACCCATGTTTTTAACCACTACCCTTTATTGCCTCTTCCTTCTTTGTGGATCTAGGGCCACATTATATTTTAAATCCATGGAAGGGACCATGTTTGTTTTGTTCATCATTATATACCCAGTCCTTCACACTATGTCTAGTACATAGACATGACTAAATTGTTGTTCAGTGAATGAATAAAGATCTGAAAACCTGACATTTTTAGCTGATCTTAGAATTTAAACATCATTCATACCACCTATAATTGTGGTTTAATTGCTTTACATGTTTTTCCATTGGTAAACAGTATAGTTTACACCAACCATCTACTCCTGTGTTCTGCAGGGCACTCTCACCTTGGAATTAACAAAAACCCTGCTGAGCAACTGGTATTCGTTTGTCTTACAGAGATCAGTCAGCTCTCAGAGACAGAAGGATATTAAATAATACTTTGATCTAAAACTAGAATGTTAGAACTATACAAAAGTAAAACTAGAATGTTAGAAATATATAAAACAGCATTTTAAAATGTGTATTCTAAGAAACTTAGTACAGAAAGAAAAAACTATTTTTCATTTGCCTTTGACATTAAATCATTTCAAATAAAGAGCAAATAATTTATTTTTTTTTTAAAGGAGTTCTCTGTTATTGTGGGTTAACTCATATTTTCCTCCTCTCCTCTATCTAGAATGTCTTAAACCATTCTACCTTATGAGAAAGTGGATGTTCTTGCAGATAGTCATTGTGGGAGAAAACGTTTCATTTAAGTCCCAGATGAGGACCGGAAACTTGAAATCAGAGGAGCATCTGAAATCAAGTAATATTAGGTAGGATAAAAATTACAAGGGATTTCTACATGTTTGTATTCCTTTTAGAGATGTATGTTAAAGTATGCGTGTTCTATGAGCAGTAATGGAAGAGTTAGAGACTTTGTGAAGCGTTTGCTATTGGCTAGGATGGGAGATGGGAATGCTAAGTTGTTTTTTTCTTCCTTAATGTGGCTTCATGAGAACTTTGCTATATGTTTACTATGTCATGAACATTTATATCTTGTAGTTGAAGGAAAATTTTAAAACATTTACTAATGTAAATCTAAGACATTTTTTATGTTTATATATGAGGTCTCTGGATATGCATGATAAATGTAGGGTCATTAGGGTTATGTGATCCATCTTACAGATTGTCCTTTAGTATGAAAATTCCTGTTTTGGGTTACATATATAATGCATTTGGGTGCAGGGAGCATCAGCATTAATTAGTTTTCTCTGTCTACATGGATACAGTCCAGCCTCCCAGATGCCTGTAGAAATTGGTATATAATTGCATGCTAGAGAAGCCCTCTCTAACCACATGGTGAGTTAGAAACTGTTGTCACAGCAGCTTGTAATGACAATTGTAATGACAGAATGTGTGAAGGTGTCTGATCTCAGAGATGTGACTTCTTTTTTTTTTTAATTTTTTTTTAAGATTTTATTTATTTGACAGCGAGAAACACAGCTAGAGAGGGAACACAGGCAGGGGGAGTGAGAGAGGGAGAAGCAGGCTTCCCGCCGAGCAGGGAGCCCGATGTGGGGCTCAATCCCCGGACTCCGGGATCATGACCTGAGCGGAAGGCAGTCGCTTAACCAACTGAGCCACCCAGGCGCCCTCAGAGATGTGACTTTTAAATGAGAAGTGATTGTTGCCCCTAGAAGTTGATAACCATGACCATGACACCTACAGCCAGTCCATTCCAGGGGACTTGCTTTACTGCGCAGTGCTTAAGAACTCTGAAACCAGAGTGTAGGTGGAACCTAACAAAGCTCTGCCACTTTCTAGTTGTGTGACTTGGGGCAAGTTATTTAATCACTCTGTGCTCCTGTTTCCATGTCAACAATATAGAGATAAACTTACTACTTACCTGGTAGATTTGTTGCGTGAATTAAAGATTTAATAAAATATGAAAGCCTGTATACAGGACTTAGCAAATACTAAATGATCAGATTCTATTATTATTAAGCTATTAGTTAATTATTTTTTAAAAAATATTTTATTTATTTATTTATTTGACAGAGAGCGATCACAAGTAGGCAGAGAGGCAGGCAGAGAGAGAGGAGGAAGCAGGCTCCATCCCAGGACCCTGAGATCATGACCTGAGGTGAAGGCAGAGGCTTTAACCCACTGAGCCACCCAGGCGCCCAAGCTATTAGTTAATTCTTAACAGATGAGTTTAGAGTCTATAATCACTTACCATAACATTTCCGTATTTTATAATATGTTTCATCTGTTATCAGGTCCAATATTTAAAATGTACTTGTTTAAGTTATGTAATTAAAACTACTGTTGAGAGAAAAGCCAAAAAAAAAGCAAAATTTTGTAACTTTGATCTATCTACCTCTGGTTTCATTTTCTGTACATACTAAGAACTTGGCCATCATGATGTGTAAACAGTTTCTCTTTCTACTGCCCTTTAGCATTATATGGTAGTAGATGACTGGATTTTTTACTCTCATCTTGGCATGTTGTCTTCTTCAACCCTGTGTCCTGCTTCAGAAAGGATCCTATGTGGAACTAGATTAGCAAAAGTAATTTGGTGTTCACTGAAGTGTGGGTGTTATAATCAGATTATAGTCCTTCCTCCTTGGAGTTTTCATTTGGGTTCTTTCATGTAACTTACTGGTTCTCTTGTTTATTTCTCATAGCAACTCTGAAAGAGTTTGTTTCCCTGTTCTATAGATGAGGAAATTGAAGTTTCTTGGAAAGAAGGTCTAGTGTACCACTACTAGTATGAAGGAAACTCACATTCAGACCTTTTTTTATTCTGTATCACTTTTCATTGCAGAAAATTGCCTCTTGTATGATGCACATTTTACCATTCATTAATTCAATGAAATTGGAGTGAACAGTTCTAGGTTCAGATACAGCCCTGAACACTATCTTCTCCCTCGTTCCCACTGACTCTTCTCTTTCTCTAGTTGAATTATAAGCATGTATCTTTATCCTTGTACTCAACTATAGTGTATTTGAAATCATTGAAATCTCTTTCTCTAGTTGCATTGTAAGCATGTATCTTTATCCTTGTACTCAACCATAGCGTATTTGAAATCATTTCTGTGTCTTTTATCTTCCACTTTATCTTGAGTTCCTTACAAGTAAGTAGGACCTGCCATCATTAAGGCTAGCTATATTTTCATATTAATTTTCCATTGTATCTAATCCATATGGCTCATATAACTTTCTCAGTTATATTTTTTGCCTTTGGTAATGTTCCCTTTTCTCATTTTGTAATTATCGTAGATATTCACTATTCTTTTCAGTTTATCTACCTCTTATGTTCAGACACTGATCTGATCTCCTACTTTATCTCTGAAGGTGACTGTATGAGTATAGCTGTGAATTCTCTTGATGTCTCTTCACCCCACACTACTCTCACATTCTTTTTGCATATTTCAATCTAACCTTACTTCCCTGCAATTTCATCCTGTCTCCTTTTCAAAGGCAGTCTTGCCTCCTGTCTTATTAATTACATTCTCATTTCCTTCTATATCTTCCAGAACCATGCTCTCTCAGTTTGGGTCTCACTTTCTTAAGTCTTTAAACTATTCCATTCCCATGGCTTCATTTCTTCATTTTAAACATGTTTAAGGCTCTACCATTGTAAAAAAGAAACATTCTTTATCATGGCCCTCTCCCCTTTTTCCTCACTGTCTAGCATTTTAATTGACCCTGAAGTTCTCTTTTTCTCCCCCCACCCCTTTATGTTTTTGAGAGAGGAGAGAGTATGTCTTAAGCAGGCTCCACACTCAGCGTGTAGCCTGACTTGGGGCTCAGTCTCATGATCCTGAGATTATGACCTTGAGCCAAGGTCAAGAGTGGGACACTTAAACAACTGAGCCACCCAGGCACCCCTAAACTTCTCTTTCTTATTTGTTTCCTAGTCCCCTGCAATTTGACACTTTTTTCTGGCAGTGCTGTCAGTGACCCTTATTTCACCAAATCCAACCCGTTTTCTAGTCCTTATAGTTATCTGCCCCTTAAAAATGAATATAAGGTCTTTCTCTGTCTGACTTCACTTAGCATATTATCCTCTAGGTGCATCCATGTTACCAACAGCAAGAGCTCATCTGTTTTTATGGCTGCATGATATTCCATTGTGTATACATGCCACATCTTTATCCATTCATCTGTGGATGAGCACTTGGATTGCTTCCATATCTTGGCTATTATAAACAATGATGCAATAAACATAAGGTACATATATCTTTTTGAATTAGTGTTAATTGTCTTTGGGTACATACTCTGTAGGAATTGGATTATGTGGTGTTTTTGTTTTCAGTTTTTGAGGAACCAAGGAACCATGTGATTTCACTTATATGTGGAATCCAAAGAAAAACAAAACAAAATGAATAAACAAAAAGCAGAATCAGGCCTCTGAATAGGTGGTTGCCAGAAAAAAGGGGATGGGGGAACAGGCAAAATGGGAGAAGGGGAAAGAGAGATACAGGCTTCCAATAATGGAATGAATAAGCCACAGAAATAAAAGGCACCACATAGGGAATCTGGTCAGTGGTATTGTAATAGTGTTATATAGTGACAGATAGTAGGTACACTTGTAGTGAGCATAGCATCACAAATAGAGTTGTTGAATCACTGTGTTGCATACCTGAAACTAATGTAACATTGTGTGTCACCTATACTCAAAAAAAGAAATGATCATTGAAAGCTAGCTTTTCCCTTCTCCCATCTGGGCAATTACATTTTCTCTTATGGTTTTAACTGTCATCAGTGTCATGGTCACTCCAGTACTACAACTCTAGTCTTGATGGCTTGTCTGTGCTTGATACTTTCTCTCAGTTCTTGCTTGTACACCTATATTTTCTCATATACCCAGCTGTCTAAGCTAACATACTGGGAATGGTTTATACTGTTTTCTGTGCTTTAGCTTTCCTTCTGCTGATTTTACTCCAGGTATTTCTTGAATCTAGGTTTTTCTGTCCATCTGTATTGCCACTTCCTCCCAGTCTTGTCCTTTTAAAATCCATCTCTCAAGCATATTGTTGTAGATAGTCTTTTAAAAATGAAATTCTGACAGTGCTGTGTGTCTGCTTAAAACTCAGCACTGGTTTCGTGTTCTGTTACTTAAAAGATAGAATCTGAGCTCTTTAACGTGTCATGCAGGCTCTCAGAATCTGCTCTCTGCCTTGGTTCTCCAGCTCATCTCCGGTGGTTTTCTACCTTGTATTTTATGTTCTAGTCTCCCACCTTTACTGATGTAGCTTTGCTTTAATTGTTGTGCCACTTTCTCTGCCTGGAAGAAGAATTTCTTCTTACCTTTACTATTTGCAGACCAGGGCTATCCTTTAATAAAACTAGATACACATTTTCAAATAATAGAAACTGTAGAATAAGTGTAATATAAGAGTATTGGATAATGTTAGGAGACTTGAAAATTCATGACAAACTGTAAAGTGCCATAAAGGGAAAGCAGATTAGTGTTTTTGTTGTCTCTTACTGAGAAGAACTCCTTCAGGAGCAGCATCTTCCCTCGGTGTTCTTTTCTATGTAAAATTGAACAGGAGAGCGATACAGTGTTTCTTTACCCTGAGACTCGGTGATATCTTAGAATCTGTAGATTGTGTATTTCTATGCATGCATGTGTGGGCTCACACTCACCTTACAGTATGTGGCCTCCTGTTTTGCACAAATAATTATGATCAGGTTATTATATTTATAATTATAATTGATGAATACTGTTATTATCCCAAGTACTCCTTAGTACTCTATAAAAATAAACAAATTAATGTGAACTAACATCCACTGTGGCTTTTATTTAAGTTTGAAAAAGAAAATTCTAACCTCACCTCTTGAAACAAAAGAAGCTGATTCACCTTTCTTTAGCAACTGTGAGTTTAGAAGATACTGGCTTATTTTCCTGTGTTCTGCTCCTAGAAGAAACAGGCTTGGAAGTTCAGGTAGAGGGAATCTTCTGTTGTGTCTGCCCATTGTTTTGGAACCATCTCCTATTTTATTTATTTAAATTTTTAAAATATTTATTTATTTTAGAGAGAAAGAGAACATGGGGGGAGTGACACAGGAAGAGGGAGAGATAATCTCAAACAAAACTCCCCACAAGGCTTGATCCTAGGACCCTGAGATCCTGACCTGAGCTGAAATAAGAGTCATAAGCTTAACTGACTGAGCCACCCAGGCACCCTTGGAGTTATCTTTTATTTTATTATTTTTTAAAGATTTTATTTATTTGTTTGTTTATTATTTGTCAGAGAGAAACACAGCTAGAGAGGCAACACAAGCAGGGGGAGTAAAGAGGAGGAGGAGCAGGCTTTCCCCGCAAAGCAGGGAGCCTGATGCCGGGCTAGGTCAGGACCTGAGCCAAAGGCAGGTACTTAATGACTGAGCCACCAAGGTGCCCTGATATCTTACATTTTAAACCAGAAACCTTAATGTGTGCTCTTAAGGAAGATTATCCTGTATATGGTACCTTGCATTGTTATGTAAGTGCTATGTATAATCAAGATACTTGTTAAAGAAGATAAACTTAATTTTAGTATTTTTTTCTCTAATTATAAAATTTATTATAAAATGTTTAAATATCGAAAGCCCTAGTTCTGTGGGTTACTACTATCCAACAGTCCAGATTTTTTTTTTTTTTGCTGTCTTGTATAAGAGGAACTATGATGTAATGGTTAAGAGTTAGGCTCTGGAACCAAACTGATTGAGGAGTTCAAATGCTACCTTTACTACTTACTAACTTGATAACCTAGGATGTGTAATTTAACCTTTATTTCCATGGGTTTCTTCATCTATGAAGTGGGGGTAATAATAGTTCGTAATATGGAGTAAATAATTTATATAAAGCCCTTAGAACAATGTCTGACAGTAGTAAGTACTATATGTAGTATTGGCTATTTCAGTACCTAGTGCATTAGAATACATTGGATATATTTACAGATTTTGATGATCATGTCACTAAGAATATTGTTTCAGTGTTTATCACTGAATGTTTCAGATTGTATTCTGCCTTTTAATGACTTTTTCTTCTTTATTGCTTGACAGAAGTGCTTAATTTAAGTGACATAGTGTATTTAATATTTTGAAAGCTCTGTATTTCGTAACTATTTAATAAATGCTATTTTATTATTGAAGGCATGATGACTTTTCATTTTTGAATTCTTGGTTAGTTCATTGTTTTCATTAATTCCTTCAGCTTAAAGTAAGAATAAAAAGGAACTCATGTTGCCAAAGTCTTCCACCAAGAGAAAACATTTAAAAACTCTGCCTCTTTATATAAGCATTGGCTATAAATTATAAGATTAAACTTTAACATTATTGGTCTTTAACAGAACCAATAGGTCAGTTGAGATGTAGTAGTTTTTCTTTATGAAATAATGAAGATAGCCAATTATGTACTAATGTTTATGAAAGCAGTTGCTATAAAATTACATTTCTATTGATTTGATTTCCTGTTTATTATACACTATTAAAAAAAATAAATTGGGGGTACCTGGGTAGCTCAGTCATTAAGCATCTGCCTTCAGCTTAGGTCATGATCCTGGAGGTCTGGGATTGAGCCCCACATTGGGCTCCCTGCTCAGCAGGAAGCCTGCTTCTCCCTTTCTCACTCCTCCTGCTTGTATTCCCTCTCTAGCTGTGTTTCTCTCTGTCAGATAAATAAATAAAATCTTAAATAAGTAAATTGGGGGGCATCTGGTGGCTCAGTCAGTTAAGCGTCCTACTCTTGATTTCTCCTCAGGTCATGATCTCAGGGTTGTGAGATTGAACCCTGTGTCAGGCTCTGTGTGTTGGGCTCTGCGTGTTGAGCATGGACCAAATTAAGATTTCTCTCTCTCCCTCTGCCCTTTCCCCCTCTAAAAAGAAAAAGAAAATTGTGTAGTGGTGGGGGATACAGATTCGTCTTCTTGTGAGGTGATAATTCTCAGTGTAACCCTCTCACCTGTTGAATGGGTGTTTTTGGTACACAGGTAAAGAGTTAGGTAATAGTATATAACCCTAACAGGGTTTTATAAACAGTTTATACATTAAGTCCATCAAAAAAGTAGCATGGCCAACATATAGTAACTTTACTGTTTGTTATGTGACACTATATTTTTTAATATAGTTCTCTTTGTGGTAGGGCTACTACATTAATAAAAATAGATGGTTTCCCTGAGGAAACTATTATTGATGGTTCTTCATATGGAAAAACTGTTTTGTTTGGGAACTTACAGATACCTTCTCATTTTTTGAGCAAGTACTCCCTGGAGTAGAAGAGGCAAAGTTTACGGCTTGGTGGGCCATCTAGTCATTGTCTCAACTCCTCCCAACTACCACAACTTTGTAGCAGAAAGCAGCCATAGACAGTACATAAATGGGGGGCTTGACTGTGTTCCAGTCAAATTTAATTGTGAAAAGAGAGTCCAAGTGAAGGAAGGAATTTCACCCATAGGCTGACAACTGTGGTAGAATATGAGTTTTACTTCATGTGCTCTCTTTGATTAAAAATCTCAGGTAGGGGCGCCTGGGTGGCTCAGTGGGTTAAAGCCTCTCTCTGCCTTTGGCTCAGGCCATGATCTCAGGGTCCTGGGATCGAGGCCCGCATCGGGCTCTCTGTTCAGCGGGGAGCCTGCTTCCTCCCTCCCTCTCTCTCTCTCTCTCTCTCTCTCTGCCTGCCTTGCCTCTCTGCCTACTTGTGATCTCTCTCTCTGTCAAATAAATAAAATCTTTCTTAAAAATCTCAGAATTTATTTTCTTTTTTAAAATTTATTAACATATAATGAGTTATTTGTTTCAGGGGTACTAGAATTTATTTTCTATTTGAACAGATCTTTTAATTTAGGCTAGGTGACTTAAATGTTAGTGTTTAGTTGACAGACTGTGTTAGCTTTTAAAGTCTTTTTTTTTATTATTCGAATTTGAAAGAAGTTGAAATGACTGGACTTTGGAGTCGGAAAGAGCTAAGTTTGTACTTAATTGTACCCAATTGCTTTGTGACTGTGGACAAATTATTTCACATTTAAGAGCTTAAATTTCTTTGTTTCTAGAAGAGGAATAATTAGTTAGATACCTTCAGGTTGTTATGTTTCCATTTAGCTGTCTTTTCATCAATTCAGTTTAGCAAGATTATGTTTGTCATTAATATATCTCTTTTAGAATCTAGGAGAGAACAAACAGTGCAGAGAATGAGCACCTCTACTCTTGTCGTACTGAGGAATCAAAACTCCTTGAATTTCAAAATATTTTATTTAACATTTATGTCAGATAGTTTTTATTACATTTTTGCACTTTTGGTAGTGCTTAAATTTTGTTTTTCTTAAAATTCTTAGATTATGGTATGTAAAAATGTAAAGTAAAATTTTGTTTTTTGTTTATCATGGAAGCCTGCTGCAGAATTGGCTAGACATGAGACATTATTGGACTTATATTATCTTCTCTTCCTGACAGCCTGTAGAGGAAGCAGATTATTTGTAAATGGTTCCTATTATATGCTCAATAAAATCTTTTGACAGGAAGTTGGTATCCTCATTAGGCAGATGTTAGCATACTGAAATGACACTTGTTCATTTTTATAAGCAAATCTTGCTTGGAATGAGAAAACAACCTTTAGACACATGGTTCTAAGTAAGATATCTTGTATATACTTGTATGAATTTTTTAACTAATATGTGGGAGCACAGTAAAATATATTCATTGTAACTTTGCAGTTCAGGGTCACAATGAAAATGTTGAGTCTGGTGAAGATGCATAATTAGCACTGGCTTTCTCGGTATAAGGTTCATAAATAATGCTCTAGCAGGATTTTTTTTTTTTTTTGAGCGATGTGTTGTTATGACACAGGTAGGATAGCCTATATGGCAGTCTTTTTTTTTTTTTTAAGTCTTTATTTTAATTCCAGTATAGTTAACATAGATTGTTATATTAGTTCCAGGTATACAATATAGTGATTCAACACTTCTATACATTATTCAGTGCTCATAAGTATATTCTTAACCCCGATGACCTATTTCACTCATCCCTCCATGCACTGCCCCTCTGGTGACCATCACTTCTTTATAGTTAACAGTCTGTTTCTTGGTTTGTCTTGCCCTTTTTTTTTTCTTCGCTCATTTGTTTTGTTTCTTAAATCCCACACGTGAGTGAAAGCATATGGTATTTGTCTTTCTACAACTGACTTATTTCACTTAGTATTGTACTCTCTAGCTCCATCCATGTTGTTGCCAATGGTAAGAGTTCATTCTTTTTTATGGCTGAATAATATTCCATTATATATTATATTATACCACATCTTCTTTTTCCATTCATCTATCAGTGGACACCCGGACTGCTTCCATAATTCTGTAATTTGGCTTTTGTAAATAATGCTGTCATAAACAGAGGGGTACATGTATCCCTTTGAATTCGCATTTTTGTATTTTTTAGATAAATACCCAGTAGTGCGATTACTGGATTGTGGGGTAGTTCTTTCTTTCTTTTTTTTTTTTTTTTTTTAACTTTTTCAGAAACCTCCATATTTCTTTTTTTTTTTTTAAGATTTTATTTATTTGACAGAGAGAAACACAGTGAGAGTGGGAACACAAGCGGCGGGGGGTGGGGGGGTGAGAGAGGGAGAAGCAGGCTTCCCGCCGAGCAGGGAGCCTGATGTGGGGCTCCATCCCGGGTCTCCAGGATCATGACCTGAGCTGAAGGCAGTTGCTTAACCAACTGAGCCACCCAGGCGCCCCTTCATACTGTTTTCCACAGAGACTGTACCAGTTTACATTACTACCAACAGTGCAAGAGGTTTCCTTTTTCTCCACATTGTTGCCAACACTTGTTATTTCTTGTGTTTTTGATTTTAGCCATTCTGAAACGTGAAGTAATATCTCATTATGGTTTTGATTTGCATTTCCCTGATGAGGATATTGAGTATCTTTCTGTGTGTCTGACGGCCATCTGTATGTCTTCTTTGAAGAAATATCTGTTCATGTCTTCTGTCCATTTTATAATAGGATGATTTATTTTTAGGGTGTTGAGTTGTGTAAGTTCTCTGTATATTTTGGATACTAACCCTGTATTAGGTATGACATTTGCAAATACCTTCTTCCATTTAGTAGGTTGTCTTTTAGTTTTGTTGATCATTTCCTTTGCTGTGCAGAAGCTTTTTATTTTGATGTAGTGCCAGTAGTATAATTTTGCTTTTATTTCCCTTGCCTCAGGAGCTATATCTAGAAAAATGTTACTGTGGCTGATGTCAGAGAAATTACTGCCGGTGCCATCTTCTACAATTTTTATGGTTTTAGGTCTCACATTTAGGTCTTTAATCTATTCTGAATTCATTTTTGTGTATGATGTAAGGAAGTGGCCCAGCTGCGTTGTTCTGGTGTTGGTGTTTCCAAACATCATTTGTTGAAGAGAGACTGTCTTTTTCTGTGGGTTTATTGCTGGGTTTTCTAGTCTTTTCTGTTGATCTTTGTCTGTTTTTGTGCCTGTACCATACTGTTCTGTTCTGATTACGTTTGTAGTGTATCTTGAAATCTGGAATTTTGATAACCTCCAGTTTTGTTTTTCTTTTTCAGGGTTGCTTTGGCTATTTGGTGTCTTTGTGGTTCCATGCAAATTTTAGGATTGTTCTAGTTCTATGAAAAGTACTTTGGTACTTTAATAAGGACTGCATTAAATCTGTAGAATGCTTTGGGTAGTACAAACATTTTAACAATATTTTTTCTTCCAATCCATGAGTCTTTCCATTTTTTGGTGTCATCTCCAATTTCTTTCATTAATGTTTGATAGTTTTCAGAGTACAGGTTTTTCACCTTTCTTATTTTTACCTCTTTATTATTATTTTGGTGCAGTTGTAAATGGGATATTTTTCCTAATTTCTCTTTTTGCTACTGCATTATTAGTGTATAGAGATAAAACAGATTACCATATTTTGACTTTTTATCCTGAGACTTTAATGAATTCATTCATTAGTTCTAGTAGTTTTTTGGTGGAGTCTTTAGGGTTTTCTATATATGGTATTATGTCATCTGCAAAGAATGAGAGTTTAACTTCTTCCTTACCAATTTGGATGCCTTTTATTTCTTTTTGTTATCTGATTGCTGTGGCTAGGACTTCCAGTGCTATGTTCAATAAAAGTGGTGAGATTAGATATCCTTGCCTTGTTCCTGACCTTAGGAGAAAGGCTCTCATTTTTCCCATTGAGTATGTTGTTCACTATGGGTTTTTACTATATGGCCTTCATTATATTGCGCTATGTTCCCTCTCAGCCTACTTTGTGGAGGATTTTTGTCATGAATGGATGTGCTGTTGTACTTTGTCAGATGCTTTTTTTGCATCTGTTGAAATGATTGTATGGTATTTATCCTTTTTCTTATTGATGTGATGTATCACATTAATTGATTTGTGAATATTGAACCACCCTTGTATCCCAAGAATAAATTTCACTTGATTGTGGTGAATGACTTTTTTTTTTTTTTTAGGATTTTATTTATTCATTTGACAGACAGAAACACAGCCAGAGAGGGAACGTAAACAGGGGGAATGGGAGAGGGAGGCAGGGAGCCCAATGAGGTGCTCAGTCTTGGGACTCCAGGATCATGACCTGAGCCCGACTGAGCCACCCAGGCTCCCCATGAATGACTTTTTAAATGTATTGTTGGAAGTGGTTTCGCTAGTATTTTGTTGAGGATTGTTGTATCTATATTCATCAAAGACATTGGCCTGTAGTTCTCTTTTTTGGTGTGTCTTTATCTGATTTTGGTATCAGGAATGAATACAATGAATGAATTTGGAGGTTTCAAATAGAACAAATTTGGGAAGTTTTTCTTCGCTCTTGTACTTTTTGGAATAGTTTGAGAAGAATAGGTATTAACTCTTCAAATGTTTGGTAGAATTCCCCTGTGAAGCTCTCTGGTCTTGGACTTTAATTTGTTGGGAGTTTTTTTGAATTATTATTATTGATTGAGTTTCTTTGCTGGTAATCTTGGTCTGCTTAAATTTTCTGTTTCTTCCTGCTTCAGTTTTGGTAGGTTATATGTTTCCAGAACTTAAACCATTACTTCTAGGTTGGCCAGTTTATTGGCATATAATTTTCCATAATATCTCTTACAATTGTTTGCATTTCTCTGATGTTGGTTGTTACTTCTTTTATTAGTGATTTTGTTTATATGAGTCCTTTCTCTTTTTTGATGAGTCTAGCTAGAGGTTTATCAATTTTGTTGATCTTTTCAAAGAACCACCTCCTGGTTTTGTTTCCAGGTAATTTTTTTATTTCTTCTTTGATTTCTTGATTGACCCATTCATTGCTTAGTACCATGTTATTTAACCTCAATTTATTTGTGCTCTTTCCAGATTTTTTTTGTGGTTTTCCAGTATCATAGCCTTGTGGTCAGAAAAGGTGCCTGGTATGACTTCTATCTTTTTGAATTTGTTGAAATTTGTTTTATTGCCTAAAATGTTTTAGAAAATGTTCTATGTTCACTTGAAAAGAATGTGTATTCTGCTATTTTAGGGTGAACTGTTCTGAATATATCTGTTCAATCCATCTGGTCCAGCGGGTCATTCAGAACACTGTTTCCTTGTTAATTTTTTGGTTGGATGATTTATCTATTGATGTAAGTGTTAAAGTCCCCTACTATTATTATATTACTATTGATTACTTCCTTTATGCTTGCTTTCAACTGTTTTGTATATGGGGGTGCTCCCATGTTGGGTGTGTAAATAATTACAATTTTTATATCTTGTTGGATTTTCCTTTTTATTATTATATAGTGTCATTCTTTGTCTCTTGTTACAGTCTTTATTTTAAAATCTCTTTTGTCCGACACAAGTATTGCTACCCCGGCTTTCTTTTGACATCCATCTGTATGATAAATGTTTCTCCATTCCTGTACTTCCAACCTGCAGGTGTCTAGGGTCTGAAACGAGTCACTTTTTTATAGGTGGCATAGAGATGGCTCTTGTTTTTTTATTCACTCTGTTACCCTCTGTCTTTTGGAGTGTTTATTTACATTCAAAGTAGATACTGATAGATATAAATTTTTTGCCATTTTACTTGTTTTGTGGTTGTTTTTATTGTTTTTCTCTGATCCTTCTCTGTTGTCTTTCATGGTTTGCTGGCTTTTTTTTAGTGATAGACCTGGATTCCTTTCTCTTTATTCTTTGAATATTACTGGTTTTTGGTTTGTGGTTGCTGTTAGGTTTCTTTGTAACATCTTCTGCAGGATATACAGTATCCTTTATTAAATTTTAGAGGTTTTAACGGTATAAGCCAACAGACTTTGTGAAAGTTGTTTGTTTTAATGGCAAAAGTTTAACACCCAAAGCAAACAGTGAAGCTAGGTTATATTGAATAATGGAATTCGAAGTTGAGGATAAAGTATTTATTTATATTGTTATTTATACTGGTAGCTCTCATAACACGCTATTATGATTGTCTTGTTTGAAAGCTTAATTTAAAAAGTATATTTTTTAAAGCTAAGAAAATGAAAAGTTTCATCTTATGTTTTGATAAAACTAAAATTCACAACTGATATTAAGTGTATATAGTTACAATAAAAATTTTAGAATCGCTGACTATTCTCTAGCTTTTATGTCATATTTTGTTTTTATACATGGAACTCTTGGGGCGCCTGGGTGGCTCAGTTGGTTAAGCATATGACTTCAGCTCAGCTTATGATCCCAGAGTCCTGGGATGGAGTCCCACATTGGGTTTCCTGGTCATTGGGGAGTCTGCTTCTCCCTCTCACTCTTGCTCACTCTTTCTCTCAAATAAATAAACTCTTAAAAAAAAGACGTGGAAATCTCGTAAGTTTATATACATACCTTTTTATAGTGTATGAACATGATGTATCCTTTTTCCTTTCTTTACTTAAAAGATATTTGTTGGGTGCCTGGGTGGCTCAGTGGGTTAAAGCCTCTGCCTTCGGCTCAGGTCATGATCTCAGGGTCCTGGGATCGAGGCCCGCATTGGGCTCTCTGCTCAGCAAGGAGCCTGCTTCCTCCTCTCTGTCTGCCTGCCTCGCTGCCTACTTGTGATCTCTCTCTCTGTCAGATAAATAAATAAAATCTTTAAAAAAAAAAAAAGATATTTGTTGGATGCCTACTGTATGCTAGGCACATGTGCTAATAGGTTGTGATGATGAGCATTCTTAAAATCTGTGATATGTACTATGATGAAATAAATGAGTGCTTTAAGAACATAAAATAAGAATATCTTTCATCTGTGCAGTGAGATTTCTTGAGAAAATAATGTCTCTGACTCAGATGAAAGATGAGTAGTAGTTAACCAAGAGGGCAGAGGTAGGGATTCCTAGGGAAGGGATTCTTCTTTACAAGACCCTAAGTGTAAAGGGAGCAAAACATATTGCAGAAACTGCAAGTCCAGTAATTGGAGCACAGAGATCAAGGAGAGAAGAGAGTAATGGTAGAAGGAGAGTGCAGACTCTAATTTTTAGCGTGCAGGGAACCTTGTAGGACACTTTAGTAAAGATTATAGTTTTTACCCCGGGAACAGTGGGAAATCATTGAAATGTCTTATTTGGGCAGTTGGTAAAATCAGATTTGTATTTGTATTTGTATTTTTTTTTTTTTTTTTTGATTAGAGGTGAGGGGAAGGGTAGGGGGAGAGCGAGAATCTAAAGCAGGCTCTATACCCAGCACAGAGCGCAAGGCAAGACCTGATCCTATGACCCTGAGATCATGAACACTTAACCAACTGAGCCACCCTACCACCCGTCACATTTTATTTTTAAAAGATCCCTCAGACAGCAGCAGACAGAACAGTATGAAATAGGGCAAGAGTAAGATGAAGAAAACAGTTTTAGTGGCTTTGCATTAGTCCAGAGAAGACATGGTTCAGAACTTGAGGGAGAGTAGCTGAAGAAATAGTAAAAGAAATTCAACAGATTCAAGATATATTTAGTTGGTAGAATTCTCTGGAGTTGATAGATTACCAAGGGTTTGGGAGTATGTTGTCATGGGTGACTTCAAGGTGTCTGCCTCTCACAACTGGAAGGCAGTGATACATTTGGTAAGGTAAAAACAACAGAAACAGACCCCATTCCTGCAAGTGGGTCACAAGTTCAGTTTTGGACCTCTTGAAGAATTAGAAAAGAAACAACAGTGATACAAGGATAATCTAGGACAGAAAGGAGGTTTTAAAAAACTTGTGAAAGACATGGGCATATTTAAAATACTTAAGGGAGGATCTACCAGACAGGGAAGTTTTCAAAATTACTGAAAGAGGGAGGAGATAATTAAAGGAGCAGAAGTCCTTAATGAAGGCCAGAAAGAGCCTACCTAAGTGGAATTACTGGTCTTAAATAAGGGATGCAGTGCCTCTAGTGTTTTAACAGGAGAAAGAAAGAAGAGGGCTGCTCTGAGGGAAATCTTTTTGTTTAATGAGTGTCATTTAATGCGTTCTTAAATATATCAGGTTTGGAGGAAAACGGCAAGAATATGAGCTCTACTCATAGAAATCATGGTGACCCTGTATACCTTTAAGTAATGGCATCATTTGCCAAAACCTAGACTCCCCTGGATACTAAAGCAGGGACACTCACATACACAAGCGCTATACATCTTTATGTATATGTATATGATTTAACTTTTAACTTTCAGTGTTACTTATGTTGAATAGGCCTGGTTTGTTTCTAATCGATGTTCTTTTTTCCCCTTTTTTAGGCAGGCAGAAGTCCTGAAGGCTGACATGACAGGTATTGGTTGGCTCATTGTTTTTCACACTTATTTTAATAACATTAAATTAAGGGAAGGGTCTCATCTTTCCTGTATTACTTGTTGCACTGTCCTAGTTGCCAAAAGGAATGAGAACTTACTGTTTGCTTTAATAATTGCTGTTTTTGAACTTTGAATTCTTACTTAGATGATCAAGAATTTTATATAATCTGTACTACATTGAATTAAATATTACCTAATTTAATCATATAATCATTTAATTTTCATGAACTCTTTACCATCAGTTTAAGACATAGAAAAAAGAATTCATATACCGTTTTAAAAGTACCTAGGGTATTAGGTTCATGTCTTCCCGTTTATATTCCCCAAATTTGAATAGTAAGTACACCTTGAGAAAAAATATTTTTAGGAAAACTCTACTAAAAGTCCTTGAAATTGAGTGAACTGCCTTGCCACCTTTCTTTTTTCCTTTGTATTTTGTTCTGAGTAAATAACCAAGGTGTTTTTGAAAGAATAACTGGAAGACACTAGAAGGAGCAGATGATTTTAACTTTCCAAAATCGGGAAATACATGATAATGACTATGTAGTGATCAGTGTGCTCTCTATAGCAGCATATGCTATCCTAAAATGTAATGTGAAAATGGATCTTATTCTAATTTTTGAGAACTTTAGTCCTGAAGTGAAATCCACAAAGAAGAGTTCAACTTTTACAACCAGTATTCTGGCCAAAATTTACAATCAAGAAAAGAAATATGGTCTTTAGATGTCTTTTTCTCAAGATTGCAATCTATTAATGTTGATACTAATGTTTTAAGAATTTGTGGGTAATATCATTATACTCTTGTTCAAAGAAAAGAGGGAAAAAAGCTAAAAGCACTTTTAATAGGTTTACTTAATATAGTACTTCACTTCTTCCCATTATTAACATGACTGTCATCATCTTCCATACTGTGGGTATTAGTGTCAGTCTAAGCTACTGTATTATGCTTTTATATTGTCCTGTTAAGCATAATATGCATTATGTGACAAAAATTATACTTGGAGCAGTTATAAAGTTAGCTGTACCTTTTACTTTTTCTTAAGTATTGAATATCTTCAGTAAGTAGGCTTAGAATCTGGCTTTTATAAGGAGCATTTGACTGCCCCAAACCATTAAATATTATATTAAGTAACTTAAATGTCTGATAGATCAGAGTTAATGATCCTTTATAATCCTTTCCCTGACATCATAAATCGAAACAAGATTGAATAAATCTATAAATCTGTTTATTTAGTCATTAAAAACCTAATAGGGGACCAAGAAGCTGATCTTATACCTGTTTTTTTTGTAGTTAGCAGACTCTTTTGAGGATTAATTCAAATATCCAGATTTTATTTGCAGACTTAAAGAAAAGTAAAAACTATGCCATTGTGCTGCAGCAAAATATTAAATGTAACCAGAAGGCTAATTGAAAAATCTGTTATTAGGTTCTTCTACTGAGGCAGCTCACTGTTAGTTATTGTACTCATAAGCCTAGTAGTTGGAAAAGCTAACATGCCCCAGTTGGGTATTACATTTAGTCATAGCTTGACTTCCTTTCATCTTGTACCCAATCTCTCATTTGGCCTCTTGAGCAGTTTAATCAGTGTCTGCTATGAATTCTCATTTACATGAAATGGCAAGTATGGATTGCTCACAGAATTTTTTGGCAAGCAATTTACCAGTCATGAAAGTAACCCTCACTGTTTTGGCTTTATTGGGTTGACATATAGAGAGTAGGAATAACAGCAGAATGTGTAAACAACTGCTGGATTGTGAGCAGAAACGAAGATTCTATAAGGACGGTTGTGAGAATGATTCAAAATACAAAAGCTTCTTTGGAGAAAGAGACACAGTTATAAGAGGTAACAGATCATCTTGGCAGTCCATCATTTTAAATGGGATCACTTCAGAGGCATATAGCTTCCTCTGATATGAATACATAGAAGTCTAAAGTAAAGGGCACACCATTCATTTTTTTCATCTTTTTCATGTGATGGTGTTATTTCAAAGCTGAAAGACAAATGCAGAAACATTTCAAACCATTAGCCAAAAGGTGAAAGTTTCTTAAAAATATGGTAGTATAAAACTTCTGCAGCAATCTGTGGTTTCTACTTAAAGCAGATGTTTGCTTTGGGAAATGGAGAGGGAAGGAGTCATTGGTGTGGTATAATGATTTTAACTATTTGTTTTTTCTGTCTATCTACTCTTTTGTTTGTTTTGTTACTCAGATTCTAAGCTGGGTCCAGCCGAGGTCTGGACATCCAGGCAGGCTCTACAGGACCTGTACCAGAAAATGCTAGTTACTGATTTGGAATACGCTTTAGACAAGAAAGTAGAACAGGATCTGTAAGTATTATCATTAGGGATGTCCCTGTAAGATCAAAAGTATCATCAAGACCAAGACTTTAAGATAGAAAAGAACAATTTGGTTATTTCTTCTTAACCTATCTCAGAGTAAGCCCTTTCAGTGAAAAAAGAAATTCTAATACTTGTAATACTTGTGAGTTTTTTGAGCTAAATATTTAACCATTCGTATTACTTCAGATAGTCTTGGGTGGCAAGAGGAGAAATGCTTGGAGTTGAATGTTTTTAAGGTCTTTAGTGCATATCATAAGAGCAAATCTATATATATATATTTTAAGTACTAAGAGACAGTGTTTGGATTCTCTCTTGTATTCAGTCCTGCCTGTAAGCCATAACTTAAAAAAGAAATTCAGTAGTAAGCTTTGGATAAATCTTCTTTGGTAAATGTGATTCTATGAATTTCTCCCAAAGGAAAATGTGTTTGCATTGTAAGGGAAGCTCTTCCTTTTATAAAATAAATAGGTATTTCCTTTTTTTTTTTTCTTGTTTCATTCCCCTAATAAGACTAAAGAAAGATTTTGTATATTTAGGCTATTCCACTTGTTCTTTGTATGAGAGGTGAAATGACAGATGACCAGATTCCCAAGTGAGTAAATAAATGCCTTTTGTGGAAGGCCTTGCCTTATAAATTGGAACAGGGTAAATATTAGACTGATGGAAAATTAAAAATCACTTAAGAATATTCTATTCAGAAATGACTATTACCCTAAGCTGTGGTGAAAATTAGTTTTTCATATCTTTTACACCTTTCTTAGATACTTTATATTTTTAGTTCTAGTAATAAAAGAGCTTAATAATAGCCACTCAGAGTCCACTTCAAATGATATCAGAGTGAAGGATAAAATGTCATCAAAAATGCTGAGGGAATGATTGTCCTCATAAACCATCAAAAACACCCAGTGATCTCGAGTCTCAAATTTGATGTTGATAAAGAATTAGGTACTTTCCAGGTAGGTTGTAGCCCTTATCAGTGTTTCCTTCCTTGAATCAAGACAATTCTAGTATTCTCCCTCCATCCTAGTTCTGTTTTCCACTTTGTGGTTTCCAAGAATGACTGTATTTCACCATAACTGAATTTAAACTGATTCTCTATACAGCTTGATTAATGAAAGACATTTTATAATTGGATTTTAGTATGCCATATTTCAACATTGTGTTTTTTCCTATTTTAAATAGCCAGAATTGAAATGTCAAAAAAATGAGCTTATATTTCAAGCTCTCAAGAAAATATTAACCCTAAGAGAAATAAAAGTATTAAATAGAGTTAGAACAGAGTGCTGTGGGAAATAGATTTTATGGAAATAAGACATATGGCTTAATATTTTCAAAAAGAATTATGTCTTCGCATAATGTATTGCGATTTGTTAATAGTTTACTTTTACTTTGGTCTGCCACTGTAGTTCTGATTTTGTACTGGGATTTCTAAATAGGCTGTAACTCTGGTAGCTCTAAAAGATTAATAACTGAAGCCACAGTCCCGATTATTTGAGCATTGGTAAGTGTTTACTAAGGTTAGTTGGATTCTATGCTCAAAGAGGAGCATAAAGTTATTTAAATAAGTGAATAACTTTAATGCAGTTTTACTGTCTAGTGTGTTATAACAAACAGTTCTTTCTTGTTCTCAGGGGGACCAGTGTCTGCCCAGTGAGTCACTGCTATACCAAATAGAATTACATTTTGTTTTCAGCTGGAATCATGCCTTTAAGAATCAGATCACAACACTACAAGGCCAGGCAAAGAATCGAGCAAACCCGAATCGGAGTGAAGTTCAGGCAAACCTTTCTCTGTTCCTAGAGGCAGCTAGTGGCTTCTATACTCAGGTGAGTTTTGCGTTTATACCAGTTCTTTTAGAATTAGTTGTGAATGTTCTTTGTACATGTCTTGTTCATATAAAGACTTTTTGTTAAGCATCTGCCTTCAGCTCATGTCATAATCCCAGCATCCTGGGATTGAGCCCTATATTGGGCTCCCTGCTCTGCAGGAAGCCTGTGTCTCCCTCTCCCACTCCCCCTTCTTGTGTTCCTCTCTCTCTCTGTCAAATAAATAAATAAATAATCTTAAAAAAAAAAAAAGATTTTAGGGGTGCCTGGGTGGCTCAGTCATTAAGTGTCTGCCTTCAGCTCAGGTCATGATTCCAGGGTCCTAGGATCAAGTCCCACATTGGGCTCCCTACTCAGCAAGGAACCTGCTTCTCCCTCTCCCACTCTTTCTGCTTGTGTTCCCTCTCTCACTGTCCCTCTGTCAAATAAATAAGTGAAATCTTTAAAACATAAAACATTTTTTGTTACCACTATGTGGGCCATCCAGGAGTTGATCACCTGTAATCTCACATGAATAAAAATATCCAAATTGTTTACCATAAGACTTTTGAAACAATAAAGATTGAACCAAAAGTTGATGTTTTGGCTTAAAGGTTGGAGGTACAATTGTGTGAATAGAAAAAAGGTAATGAGTAGAAAAACCATGTCTCAGTGAAATAGCACAAGTAGTCAGTTTTAAGTGGTATTAGAGCAAATGTGAATTTACGAGTATGGGTATAATCATTATGAAAGTAACAGCTGTGGAGCGCCTGGGTGGCTCAGTCGTTAAGTGTCTGCCTTTGGCTCAGGTCAAGATCGGCAGGAAGCCTGCTTCTTCCTCTCTCACTCCCCCTACTTGTGTTCCCTCTCTAGCTGTGTTTCTGTCAAATAAATAAATGAAATCTTAAAAAAAAAAAAAAAAAAACAGAAAAAAGGAAAAGTGACGGGATATAGGCAGGAGGCAGACCAGAATGAAATAGGCAGAGGAGTTAGTTCTGACCAGGAGGAGGTACCTTTGATAGACTAAAAGAAAAAGGAGGGAAAAAATGGGTGGTTTCTATAACACCAAAAGTCCTTTTCAGATCTGTAATACCATCAAATCTGTTATGTATGCAAAGATAATGAACTGACCTAAGGCTTAAGAAAATAAACCTCAGGAGTGCACCCAGGTGGCTCAGTTAAGTGGCGGACTCTTGATCTTAGCTCAGGTCTTGATATCAGGGTTGTGAGTTCAAGCCCCACATTGGGCTCCATGCTCGGCGTGGAACCTACTTAAAAAATCAATCTATCTCAAGGACTCCTGAAGTCTGACAATATGTTGGCCTTGCATTTAAGTCATATATGAAACCACCCAATCTTTAATGGTTTTTTGTGTCTGTCTGCCTGCCTTTCTTTCTTCCTCTCTCTCTCTCTCTCTCTCTCTCTCTCTCTCTCTCTTTCTTTCTTTCTTTCTTTCTTTCTTTCTTCCTACGATTATGTGAGGGAAAGAGGGGTGGAGCGTGGGTAAGCATAAGCGGGAGGAGTGGGGAGAGGGAGAGAGAATCTCTAGCAGACTTTTCACTGAGCGAGGAGCATGAGGCAGGGCTTGATCTCATGACCCTGAGATTACTACGTGGTCTGAAATGAAGAGTCAGTGCCACCTAGGAGCCCCGGTTTTTATGTGTTTCTGAGAGGAATAGTAGATAATTTCTTGGAGTTGCTTGCTAAATGTGAGTGAATACCCTGTTTAGGTAAAGTCTTTTTTAATAATGTTTCTGTTCCTTTTATTTAGTTTTTAAAGGTTTATTTATTCATTATTTTAGAAGGTGGGAGGGACAGAGTGTGAAAGAGAGAGAATCCCAGGTGGACTCCCCTCTTAGGGCAGGGCTACCATTGGGCCCATCTTAGGACACTGAGATCACTACTGGAGTCAAAATCAAGAGCCAGATACTTAACTGATTGAGTCACCAAAGCGCTCCGCTTTTCTTTCTTTTTTAAGATTTTATTTTATTTATTAGAGCATGAGAGGGGGTAGGATCAGAGGGAGAAGCAGCCCCCACTGAGCAGGGAGCCCAGTGTGGGACACGATCCTGGGACTCCAGCATCATGACCTGACCTGAAGGCAATCACTTAACCAACTGAGCCACCCAGTCACCCTCCACTTTTCCTTCTATTTATTTATTTATTTATTTATTTTTATTATTTAAAAGATCTTATTTATTTATCTGAGGGAAAGAGGGAGGAACAGAGGAAGAGAAGCAGACTCCCTGCTAAGTGTGGAGCCTAGCTCTTGGGCTTGATCCCAAGACCCTGGTGCTCATGACTGGAGCCAAAATCAAGTCAGATGCTTAATTGAGTGAGCCACGCAGGCATCCCTTCTCTCTTCCTTTTAGATGCACATCCTAGATTGCTCTAATACTTGAGCATTTAAAAGATAAGATTTATAATAAATGTTACTAGTTATCCTATCCTATTTTCCTTCAGTCTTTGCTCATGTCTCAGTTGTGTGTGATATTAGGTACACATGTTCAAGTATATAAACTTTACTGTTAGAAGGAAAGACAGATTAAAAAAAAAAACACTTTACTGTTAGAACACTTCTGACTTACCAGTTTTGACTTATTACTAAATCTTGTTCATGTTTTCCTTATAGTTATTACAAGAACTATGTACAGTGTTTAATGTAGATTTACCATGCCGTGTGAAGTCTTCCCAGTTGGGAATTATCAGCAATAAACAGACGCACACCAGCGCCATAGTGAAGCCACAGTCTAGCTCCTGTTCCTATATCTGCCAGCACTGCCTCGTCCACCTTGGAGACATTGGTGAGCCTTTGGTGTGAAGGAATTGCCAGTACTTTCGTCCTTTCCTTTGGAGTAGTCGTAGAAGGAACTTTTTTCCTTCAAACTGAGGATTGCACACAATTTAGATGGTCATAAGAGGAAACTATAAAATGTATATTAAAGAATCTTATGTTTTCTCAATATTTTGGAATTGGCAATGGATCTTGAAGGTGTCAGCTTTCATATTAAGATTTAAGCTTTCTTCAGACTCCTGCAGATGTAGGCAAATGAATAGCAAAAATGTAATCAAAGCTAAATTTTTTGAAGTGGTGCCATGAAGCCTTCTAAATTAAAAGTTTGTCCTCTTGGAATTGCAGGGTTTATAAGTTAATTCCTTCTGAAGCAAGATTGCCTTTTTTTCCTTCCTGTCAGTTTATTAAAAACTCTTTTTAAATTGTTTCCTTTTTACAGTTAAATTTGTATTCTATTTTATATATTTGGGAGTGTTCTATAACTTATTCTTGTTCATCCCTATAAGATTAATCTAAAAAGGTTGTAAAACAAATTAACTATAGGATTATGTTTCGACTGTCCTCAAATAACAAGGAATGGAAAACATTACTGCTTGAAGTTGAAAGATTTTTAAATTCCTTGATGTTGTAACTCACCAACCTTCATGAGAGGTCACATCAAAGTAAGCACTAAGTTCTGCACAGAGATTCAGTGAATAGTGTATTTAGGGTGTTTTTGCTTTCAGTATATTCTGTGCACGCACATACTTAATATTGCAATGGGTAGGAGACATTTTTCAAAATCACTTTATAAGATATTGAAGAAAAACATAATTTTCAGATCATATTGTATAGTGTTTTTTATTTTGTTTTGTTTTTAAGTGCCATATAACTCACCCCTTCTTGTTGGGCCGGCTCCAGGTCACCAGCATAGTCCATAGTGGGAGCTGGTGATGCATGACACTGGAGGACCTGAAAATGGGGGCTAGGTAAGCTTTAAAATTGGTTCCATGCTGAATGTTCCAAATAGGGAAGGCCAGATGGACACTTCACACGTAATCCTATAGTTAATTTGTTTTCAAGTATTTTCTGTCTTTAATGATCTTAAAATAATTTTAATGTGTTTATTATCTTTAGAGTTGAAAACTGTAGTTGCTTTGGAAATATTACCCTACTAGTTTTTTATTCATTTGTTTGCTTGTTTTTAAACTAAGTTTTCTTTTTTCTCCTTTCAGCTCGATACAGAAACCAGACCAGCCAGGCAGAGTCCTACTATAGGCATGCAGCTCAGCTTGTCCCCTCTAATGGTGAGTAGGCCTCTTACGTCAACTTATAGATGACTGTGGAACTTTATTCTTTATAACAGTATGGAAAATAACTCAAGACTCGTCTTCCAAGTTTTATGAAAACAAAAGATTTCGGAGTTCTGTTACTGAGTTTTGGGGATTTGGTATTGATTGATTTGGAGTTTTTGGTCATATTTTTTCTTTTTCTTTTCCTTTTTTTTTGAAAGATTTTATTTATTTATTTGACAGAGAGAAACACAGCGAGGGAGGGAACACAAGCAGGGGGAGTGAGAGAGGGAGAAGCAGGCTTCCTGCTGAGCAGGGAGCCCAATGTGGGCCTTGATCCCGGGTCTCTGGGATCATGACCTGAGCCAAAGGCAGTCGCTTAACCAACTGAGCCACGCATGCGTCCCTATATTTTTTCTTTTAACTGTATATTCTGTATAACCAGAAATGAATTTTTTAAATGTTGTTGTCAGTAAACTGGTATAAATAGAATATCTCCTAATGTGATTAAAATGGTTTCAGCAAGTTAACTTTGGCTTCCTTAATTACAGAATAATTATCTCTTAATGCCACAATTTCCTTACTAGAAAAATTATTTTTTATTACCTAAAAGACAGGGCTTTTGTCTTTTTGATGACCTCAGCATCAGAATTAGCAGGGATTCTTGTTTGATGATCCAAGGTATTCCTGTTAAGCCACGCTGAAATTCTTGATTCTGAAAGGAGCCCCTTTGAAGCAGGGGTGGCGGTGCACACGTGGTTTCCTACTGGCTGTGGCTGCTTTCTTGCTACAGTGGCCATAGAGACTCTTGAGCCCATAAAGCCAAAAAGATTTGCTATCTAGCCCTTTCTAAAGTCTTATATCAACTTAATAGTACTCTCTTTCCCCTTATTGTGTGCTTTTTAACCTAAACATAGTACGTGCTGTCATGGGAGTTTGCTCTTTTAAATTATGCCCATTTGTAATGAGGTAGTCATGAGATTTACTTTATACAATATTGCTCATTATTAACTTAAAGGTTTAAAAACCAATTATCTGTATTCTGATAGCAAAACTGTGCATCTGGGTTACTTTAGAATCTTCATTTTCTTCTTTAGGTCAGCCTTATAATCAGTTGGCTATCTTAGCTTCTTCCAAAGGAGACCATCTGACCACAATTTTCTACTACTGCAGAAGCATCGCTGTGAAGTTCCCTTTCCCAGCTGCCTCCACTAATCTACAAAAAGCACTTTCTAAAGCACTGGAAAGGTAAGGTTGAATTTCCAACAGGATTTGGTGCTATTTGGTAGCCTTCATCCATCAAATTTGGGCATGCGAGAACTAATAGTCACCCATGTTAGTCTTCTGTTTACCTAATTTGTAAAAACACAGATATATTGTAGTAATTTTGCATATGGTCGGTGCTGAGTTTCAAGCAGTCTGCATCTGATTTGTTCCCAGTAGAGGAGTATGGGCTGCTGGACACCAGTGACTCCTCTGAGTGTGTTGCAGATGAAATCTAGATGCAGAATCCTCCCCTTATGTATCAGGTGCTCAAATAATGTGTTTTTGCAGACTGAAACCTCTGTTATGAGGTGTTAGCCATTTTGCTGCTTAAGATTCATGGAAATTTTTCTTTCATTTCAGCCGGGATGAGGTGAAAACCAAATGGGGTGTTTCTGACTTCATCAAGGCCTTTATTAAATTCCACGGTCATGTGTATCTGAGTAAGAGCTTGGAAAAGTTGAGCCCTCTTCGAGAGAAACTGGAAGAACAGTTTAAGGTTAGATTTTAAAAATAGAGAGTTTTTTGTTTTGTCTAAATCAGGAAGCATAAAATTTGGGGGAAAGCTGACTTCCAGTCTTTATGTCATTACTTATCTGTGAACTGTTGGTAAAAATTAAATTTGAAGCATGTGGAATTCTTGCATACAGCATCCTCTCAGTTTAAACAGAGATACCGTCTGTGGAGAAACATAGCAGCAGTGTTTTCACTAAGTAGCTGCCATTTGGCAGAAAGTACCAAGTGGGAAAAACAATTCCTCCTTCCTTCTTACATCAAGCACCTTACTTTATCAGTTTTGAAAGTACACTTTTGATGGTTTTTATATTCTTAGGTAAGATTCGGGTACCTACTTTATAATATTTCCATTCTGCAAACCTAGTTCTTTATTCTCATTGTGCTTTGATCCATTGAGATTGGTAGTGGTCTGAAGGAAAGGAATGAGGATTTCATTCAGTAGGACTATATTTCATCAATCTGTTTAAGGAGATAACATGTAACATTTGTTCATATGAAAATGATCTTTTACTAGTATAATAGCAGTTTAGATGTATAATATATAAAATGGGAGGAGTCAAGATTAGATATTAACTTTGTTTTTAATTCATTTATTCAACAAATATTTGACTGCCTGTTATGTCAGTCACTGTTTTAGTCACTGGGATCAACAGCAAACAGGACCATCTAAAGAACATTTTATATTTCTTGGTTATTTCTGAGTATCTAAACACTTGGGCAATTATCTATAACTGCCTTACAGTTTTATAAGTATTATAAAAGTAACACATTCCAGAAATTATGGAACTTAGATACTTAAGAGACATAAATTAGCCAAATATAGTCAATATGAAGTAGTTTTTACAGATGATCATTTTGTTTTTTATGTACAAGTGATTGTACTAAATAACTATAGTAGAAATAGTTGGTTTTAAAATAAGCTTCTAGAGTCCCCTGCTGTTTTCTGCTTCTTTTGCTGGCCTATTTAAACTTTTAACCCATGGTTTGTAGAGTTGGGTGCATGAAAGGAGCAGCTAATTTTTATTCCCTAAGCTGTTCTGACTGGACAGAAAAAGCAAGTCTAAATGGTTTCATTTTAAGGGTTCAGGTAGATGAAGGATCATTTTAAAATGTCTTTGTCTTTTTTGAGATCAGAACTGAAATTAAAGTTTAAATCTTGAAAAAGAGATCTGTAGAGGGTTGCTGGGTATTCTCTTCAGAGAGCTTATAAGTCAAGTTGACAGCCATCTTTCTTGGGTACAGTTCTGTAAAATAGCAGGGGATTGGACCAGGTGACCTCTTGAGATTGCTCCTGACTCTGTGTCTATGAAAGATATATTCCCTGAGTGGGGAGAGAGGGGGAACTCCTTAATGAGATCTTCTCTTTGTAATTTATTCTGGTCTAGAATCTAATCATTCGCATTTGATTCAACCTCAGACACCGATATTCTCTTCAAATATCTATCTATATATATAAAGATTTTATTTATTTGAGAGAGAGCATGTACACAGTTGAGCTGGGGGGAGGGGCAGGGACGAGTGACTCTGCCCTGAGCAACTGAGGGTGGGGCCCAATTTTGGGCTCAATCACAGGACCCTGAGATCATGATCTGAGCCAGAAACCAAGATCTGAGCCAAAAACCAAGAGTCAGAGCCACCAGGATGCCCCTCAAACTAATATTTCTGTATATAAAGTTGTGGGGTGTTATGTGGGCAATTGTAAATACACTTTGAAGTATCATTCCAACGCTCTGAAGTTAAACTTAGTATGAGGTAGATCTATTTTAAACCTCACTCATTTCTGAAACATCACAAGAACATTGTTGGAATGAAATTTTAGCATAGTTGAGTAAATACTCAAAAGTGTTTCTAAAGCATATGCAGATCATTAGTATCATCTACACATAAACTTCAGTGTATCTGTGTAACTAGCAACCTTTGGCTCCTAAGTTGAGGTTTATTGAAAGATTTAAGGCCTAGGGTTTAGGAAACGAGACACAAGGCTTTTTATATATGTTCACTGTGTGTGCTGTTTTTTCATGGTATTTAGCTCAGTATATTCCCAACTGCTCTTGAAGGCATCTTTGAGTAATAATGTGTCAGTTCCGATCTGATTTTGTTCCTGGTGAGGTCTCAACTTACTATAGTTCAATCTAAATTTTATGAAATTACAACCAAATAAGTTACTCATTTACTTACAGAGGTGTGGGTTGTGCCTTCAGAAAGTACTTTCTGGGCTCTTGAGGATAGAAGGGAGAGCAAGGCAAAGTCTGTGCTTTCGTAAAAATTTACATTATCATTTCCTAGTACTTAGGCCGCGCTCATATGCATTTATGTTTCTGTACATACGCTAGAAAATCCCTTTAAGGGCTGTGATTGTCTTCTATTGAGTATTGCCATCTAAAATAAAATGCCAGTGGATTATAGATACATTGTTAAATTTTACTCATAAAAATGTTTTCTGAAAAGAAGCTAATATTCTCATTTTATGCTAATATTATATATTTGTGTAAATGGTCAGTTTATCTTAAAGGTTGGATGTAGAGATTGAAGGAGAATTTCTATGGGAGGAATCTGAAGAAGAGAGAATTTCAGGATGTTTTGAAGAAAGGAAAGAAAAATGTTTGATGTCTTTGGAAAAGGAATAAGAATTCTAGATGTGTATACTGGAATGGCAGATGGCAAGGAGGCTGAGAGAGAAAGTAGTTTAAGTGGAATTGAATTGTACTTTTCTGCCCCGGTAATGTAAAAGACCTTGCTTAATAGAATCATTAAACGTACTCTGGGTATTTCAGATTCTTTATATAAGCAGGAAAAAAAAATCTTTGGAGCTGGGTAAAGGCAGCTCTGTTTTTCTGAGATGGTAGGATCTCTCATCATTGCTGGTAGAACTGTAAATAAGGTTATCTGTTTCCCACCATAAGGCAAGTGACAGTGAATCCCCACTTGTATCCATTTTCTGAGAGGGAGAGATGTTGGCTATGGGTTAAATGTACGATGAAGCCAGGATATCATCTCTAGTAGCTATCAGCTTTTTAGGAACTTGTGTTTGAAAAATAGTTTAATATGGGAATAAGATAAAATTACTGCAGATGCTAAGGTAGAAGGGTGATTAAGTTGAGGCTACCGTCTGAGAGCATGGTAGGTGATTTCTTTCTTACAATAACCTGGTTAGCAGGTTGCTATGAGCAGCACATAGTTACTAATTAAAAGAAATTTGATGATGAAGATCATGCATGTGCTTTTCTAATAGGGGAAAATGTCAGTGTTACAATTTGTAGAAGTTGCCTATAACACATTATTTATTGTTTTATAAATCATTTACCCTGTATTCCAAAGTAGGTTCTTGTTATCTACCCTATTTATAAATTTCTTTAATTTAAATGTGTCAAAGCCTTTGAAAGAGTAAATTTTATGACAAATTTTGGAAGTCATACTTTATGTGTAACTTATATACGTATGACCAACAGTTCAAAACATTTTTTAGTCTTTTAGCTTGAAAGTTTCCTTTTTACTGTGTACATCTACTTTCTAATCATTGGTTCCAACATAATATTTTACTACGTATGCCTCTCTTATAAAACTGCTTCTAATGGATTAAGATATATACATTTATTGACTGAGTCCCAAACCTTTTTCTCATCATATTAAAAAAAAAAAAAACAGTTTCTTTGTGAAAAACAGCTCAAAGAGCTCTGTCGTGTCTGGGCTAATTCCTTTCAAGGCAAAGAGTCAGCATGAGGAACATCAGACCACATCAAACTCCATTAAAATCCTGGGATTAAGGGTGGAGACATTTACTCATCTGTATCTCTGTTAGTCATGTGACTTTAAATGCGGGCCACCAGTTTAATTCTTGTGTGGAAGGTGGCTCCTGTTCTTGATAATATATGTAGTATTTCTGTCATCTTTTACAGAGGCTTCTATTCCAAAAAGCTTTCAACTCTCAGCAGTTAGTTCACGTCACTGTCATTAACCTGTTTCAACTTCATCACCTTCGTGACTTTAGCAATGAAACGGAACAGCATAGTTATAGCCAAGATGAGCAGCTGTGTTGGACACAGTTGCTGGCCCTCTTTAGTAAGTATTAAATCATTTAATTTTCTGTGCTATCTTCTTTGGAAAGCATAATCTTAGGCATTTTTATCATTGTAACAGAGTACTAGTGACATATGAAACTGTGTCCTATATTTCCTAATATTGAATCTAGAGGCTTAAACTGTCCTTTTATTATCCTCTCACATTTTCCTCATCAACTATATCTGTAACATTTTTTATTTTTAAGATTTTATTTATTTGACAGAGAGAAACACAGCCAGAGATGAACACAAGCAAGGGGAGTGAGAGAGGGAGAAGCAGGCTTCCAGCCGAGCAGGGAGCCTGATGTGGGGCTCGATCCCAGGTCTGCAGGATCATGACCTGAGCCGAAGGCAGTCACCCAACCAACTGAGCCACCCAGGCGCCCCTGTAACATTTTTTTTTTAAGATTTTATTTATTTATTTGAGAGAGAGAGAGCGCACAAGCAGGGTGAACAGCAGAGGGAGAGAGAGAAACAGGCTTTCCGCTGAGCAGGGAGCCCAGTGTGGGCCTCAGTCTCAAGACCCTGGGATTATGACTTCATCCGAAGGCAGACACTTAACTAACTGAGCCACCCAGGCATCCTTATAACATTTTTTTTTTGAAGATTTTATTTTTAAGTAATTTCTATCTGCAACATGGGGCTCAACCTCACAACCCTGAAATCAAGACCCACATGCTGTACTGACTGAGCCAACCAGGCAACCCTGTAACATTTTTAACATGGGGAAAAGATGCCTTTTTAGAAAAAAAGCTGTGAGGTATTTGTGTTAAGTAGGATATAGCAGAAGGCTCATAATGGTAGTTTAATTTGTATTGGTACATAGTTTCAAATATCTTACGCTTTCTGAATACATTTTTCCTTTAAGTGTCTTTTCTTGGCATCCTGTGCAAGTGTCCTCTCCAGAACACGTCTCAGGAGGAGTCCTACAATGCCTATCCCCTTCCTGCAGTCAAGGTCTCCATGGACTGGCTGAGACTCAGACCCAGGGTCTTTCAGGAGGCAGTGGTGGATGAAAGACAGTAGTAAGTGTCTTAGAATTTCGTGTTAGCTTATGTGCTTTTTTTGTTTGATAGTCATAGATATGTAGAAACTGCCTCCTAAAATAACAACATGTGAACAATGAAAGATTTTGTATTTTCCACCTACTCTCTGGAAATTACTGAACTAAAGACTTCTTTATGTGCTTTTTATTTATTTGTTTGAATTTCTTGTTTGAGGCACAGTCTTAAGAATTTCTGGCTCCCTGTGTGTTTCCCCCCATTCCTGACTGCCATCGTGGGGAAGAAACATTTTTCACATTTCAAAATGAAATTGAAGTAAAACCCGTTGTTTCTTACCTATTACAATATGTTCCAATTCTCTGTTTAGAATTTGAGGAGAAGTGATTTTTTTACTTTTTCCATTATTTTCTGTTTGATACTGTTGATATGCCTTAGAGTAACACCTAATTTAAGCTATATTTGCTTGTTTTGAGCATAGAGGATTGGAAATTATTTTGGCTGTCACCATTTCCTCTGTAATCTGTACTTAGAGTAATTCTGATATTTCTTAGGAGCTTTTGATTTTATGACAAATGAAAGCTTTCATTTACCTTGGTATTTTTACAATATGTGGACTTTGTTGTATTATAAGAAAAAGGCATATTCCTCACCTTTGAACAGAGACTGTAATTTGTCTACGGTGTACCCAAACGCTGTCACAGATTAAGAACTAGCAATGGGTTCCATAACAGATAATGTATATGACAGTTCTTTCAAAACATAATGTGTTGTTTCTCTAGTCAGCATGTTCTCAGTAAGTATCAGTTATCAGTGTTTAACCAATTATTTTCACTAATTGTTAAATTAGGAGCCTGGGAAATGATCTACAGTAGTAGGTTTCTGTTGTGCATCTTTGACCCTTCTTTTGTATCTTTTATCTAGACATCTTTGATAATAGGTTTTAGGAAATCATACAGCTTTTAAAATGCTGAAGCAAGGGAAAAGATAAATAAGCCTAGGCCCTATACATAACAATATGATGGCTTATTAGTGTTTTGGTTTCTGTATTTTAAACAAAGTCTGAAGTGTCTCTTTAATTTACAGCATTTGGCCCTGGCTAATTTCTCTTCTAAATAGTTTCCATCCCCATGAAGAGGATCTTTCAAGTATTAATGGTAAGGGCTTCCTTAATGTAATGTTGTTGACATTGTCCTTTATCACCAGTACTAGGCTTAAGACCAGAGGAAAAAACAGGCTTTTGTTGTTAAGTGTTTAACTTACTGACTTTAAGTTCAGTATCTCAGAAGTAACTTTGCACTCTACACGTACCATGATTAATTGGATGGAAATAGAGGTAATGTTCTTCCATTTCTTCCAACAGTATATTCTCCTGTTTAGCTATATTTGAATAGATGTCCAAAGAGTGCAATACCTTTAAATTCTTTGTCTTCTTCCTTCCTCCTCATTCTTACCATTTTTTTCAAAAGGAGCTAATGTGAACAGCATTACTCTGTTAAAGTAATACCTGCTTATTATAGAACATCTGGGACATTCAGAC